>CAJUYG010001886.1:19625-48205 GCA_910591675.1 Galerucella calmariensis | reverse complement strand
AATAAACTAATCGGATTTGTTAAGAAGCTGAATTTGTTTGGTGAAATTTGAATACGTGTGAGCCACAATAGACTCTTGCGAGTCGCAGTGGAGGGCCTCATAGACCCACTCACCACAAGCCTTATCTAACCTAACCTAGGTATAGTTCAGTATCGCTGAGCGCTCCAGATACTACGCCAACTATCTTGAAAACTACTCCTAGGTACTGTATGTGACCTAACGCGTCACAAGCTTAAGTTGAGCATTACTTCAAATGAAGATTCAAGCAAATTAAATAGCTTTATTTCATCGTGTAGTTTATTATATTTGTAATCGTTTTGAGAACCATCACCAATACGTAACGAACTCTCCGTTTAATACGTATGTACCTTTTACCTTTACCTGCACAATATATTTATAATTCTATACATTTATCAAGCTTTGAATTATTATCCATGAAGGTTTTACGTAACTTCATGATCGTAATAAAAACAACAATTAATTTGTTGCCGTCCGATAGTTATTTAAAATAATCTCGTTTTAAGGAAACCTACTATCTATAATAGTTTTAAAGTTATGCTCATTGTTGTAGTTTTTGTTGTTTTATAAAAATTTTACCAGTGGTGTAGTCTTAAAGAGTCAATGACTATAATGGAAAAATTTGTAGGTATTATATACTAGGCAAAAATATGGAAAATGTATCGACAACATATACGTCGAAATAGGCATGATGACAGAAATAATCATTTGAAATAATTGTATAAAGTACAAATATTCTGAAGCAATCACTTATTTTTACATTACAAATGCGAGAATATTTATTTCGGAAAAAATATAAATATTAAATATGACAATTTGCCAACTTCACTAATTTTTTTGGCCACCAAACTAACCGAAACAGCTGTGGGCATCCCCAGGTGCTCAACTAGGTCATGGTTAAGGGTCATCTACCAAATTCGATTTTTGTTTCCCTACGGCCTCACTTTTAAGTTCACATAACAAAAATTTTATTAGAAATATGAAAGCTCCGCAACATGTAGGTAGCCAAGCGGTCCAAGCGGATTTTGGTTCACGTACTACTCTATAATCTTCGTCAGTACTGAACTGGGAGACCGCCGAGACCGGCGAGCGTTGTATCAACAATGGAACCGCACGCGACTACCGAAGCAGAGAGATAATATCAGTCATAGAAGGATAGAAAAGCGAGAGATGGATTTTTATCCGATATTTTAGTGGTAGCAACCGAATTTCAATAAGGAATTGTACGGTCATAAGTAATTTGAGGATTCTGAGATTTTTATATAGTATTCATAAAGCTTCAAATTATTCTTCTTATCAATTAGTTTTTCCATTTAATCCATATTTAATTCTTTACAAGGGCTCAAACTTTGCTTAATATGTGTAATTACCTCATGATTCGTATTTTTTTCAACAATATTTGGTTACCATTTCAAAGTTTTTATTCGATGAGAGTTCAACATTAATCTACATGATATATTTTTTCCTTAATTTTCAATACATCCATTACCTCAAAATTCTTTGCCAAAAATACTTCGATATTGTCAAATCGCTGCCGATAGATTCCCCTTAAAAGAATGGGTAAAAGAACAACACAATAAACTCTGGAAGAATACGCCTAGGCAAACACATGGGAAGGAATTCATAAAAGAACCATCAAAAAAAGTAGCAAAAGAACTGCTCTCAATGAGCAGGAATAAACTAAGCACCATAACGGGGCTACTTACGGGACACTTTCCCACAAAGGAGCACCTGAACAAAATAGGGCTGTACAACGGATATCTTACATGCAGAAGATGCAAAAAGGACACCGAAACAGCTCTGCATATATTATGCAACTGTGAGACGCTGGACCACAGGAGGCAGAAACTGTATGGTAGACCCCAAAACACTCCAGAAGACTTCTACAACCAACCAGCAAAGAACCTGTATAAGCTAATAAAAGGAATGGATTGGCTGAATAGGCTGTAGTCAGAACACTAGGAGGATCCACAATAAGCCCAGGAGGCTGAGGTGGTGCCAGCGAAGGGACGGCTCTCCTTTAAAAAAAAGGCTCCATAGGTTGCCATGGGTCTAATCCATTTGGCAACCATTAAGGTACTAGATATTACAACTCTATAAACATATTTCTGAACTATCTTAACGTTTCGCTGAAACATGGTAGTACATTCGTTGGCTCCTAGCCAAGTGTTTAATATTTCTTAAATTGTAGGAGTTATTGAAAAACCCTTTGTACTAGTCACGACGCTGCTAACAGATACACCCCGACAATTCAATTATAACATTTGACTTTCTCTACTGAATCTATTCGAATTTATTCGCATCAATAAAACATAAGTTTGGCGTGGTTGGTACTTGGGTTGCCGCTGCAACTGCTTTATCTAATAAACAACCATTTTATGCCTCAAGGGTTTAAAGCACAGCGTAGTTATAAATATGTACAAGACAAGAAACGAGTAAATTTCAACTATTCTTATGCAACGTAGTTTTGTAATAATAGTGATTAATTTTTATTCAAAATTCTTTGAATGTTGTATTTCTGGAGAAACAATAGGTGTTCTAATGCAGTTCAATGATTCCTTGTTATTTTATTGCTCAAGTTTAATTCAATTTCAAATAATTAGATTATTGTAGGTGCTGGCTTAATTAAAATACGTTTTACCGGACTCCTAAAATAAGAGGTGTACTTTGTTATCAACAAATTTGATTCATTTAAATCTTCATAATTATAGTAATTGAAGTATTGTGACCATTCCAAAACAAGATAGGTACCCAACTATGATCAGGGACGTATTAGTGTAGCTTCAGAATAGTCCCATTTTAATTTCATTGGTATGTGACCTTGAGCTTCTAAGATAGACCAAGAAAACAATGAAAATCTAATAGAAATATATACTGATTGATTCAAAAACAATGTAGGGTCTTAAATATGATCAGAAACGTATTTTAATACAACAAATTGAGATCAAATACAAAGAAGAACTATCATTTTGAATGTTCAATAACTCTACAATGCCTCGAGCATGTGTTCTTAAAGAAGAAAAGTTGACACTTTTTAGTAGCCACATAAAATCATCCCCGATGGACTCTCCATTTGGTGGAAGTATGTTAAGTTCCCATAACTCACCCTGTATAAGATTAAAATGTCTAACAAACAATGTGTGTAAACTTTTTGCTTAGAGCAGAAGAAAATTTTTTAAAATTCCAATGTAAAATTCAATAAGGAAATAAACATGAACAGCTAGATTTTATTACAAAGAGAAAACGCAAATGTTATTATTATTTCTAATAATTTCTGATACCTTTTAAAGTTAAAACGATTTTATTTGCGGATTTTATTTCCCACAAAAACAATCTCGTGTGGTTGTTGTTTTCACAAATAGTTAATATTCTTATATCGACTTGATAATTTCGTGACTTACTAGTATTACTAGTATTTCGTGTAGTAAAGCTGACTATAATATTTTTTTAAATTGTGGAACTAAAACAAAAAAGCCATTATCAGAAACTGCGACAAAACGCGCAGAGACACGTCAAGTTTTGATCAAATGGAGACACTTTTTGGATCTTTAGTTCCTTATGTTAGGTTGGAGCGAGGGGAAAATCTGACCGTTACGTTACTTGGAGCGAGAGGGGTCGCGACGCAAAAGATCTGACCGATACGTTACGTTGTTACGTTATGTGCCTTGAGCGCGTGGGCTCTCGCGCTCTCAGAGCTAGTCTCTCGGCGCAAAATGTTGATTGTCAGCATACATTGTATTATTATTACAGTTAATAGAATACTTTGTGCCAATCAACTTAATGATAAGAATTTTATAATTAATACTACTGTATATTTTTGTTAAATTAAGTTTCATCCAGAGTAAAATAAATTCTTATATTAATATGTGTATTTATTTATTTATTGAAAAAATTTGATTATTGCTTAAACGGAACTAAAGTTTCTACAGTGTGTCCCGCGACACGTTCTACCATTTTTTCCGATATTATGGACTTTTCTACTTTTACCTCCTAGCAGGGATGAGCATCGCCATAAAATATTCAAAAAATGGCATTAGGTGTCGAGTGAGGTATAATTTTGAATCCCTTCCAGTTATCTTCAACAGTCTTTAAATTTTAAAGTTCGGCATAATACTTTTGATTAAATTACATGTTAAAGTTTTTGTTAAAATAGTGAAAATGACACAGTGGAAAATTATTATAAAGGAACGTAACATAGGTAGTACTTTGTACAATGAAACTGGGTATAGTTCATATAATACCCTTCTTGGTGTGCGTCATTGGAAAAAGACGTAAGACTGCCGCTACGAAAGGTACGTCTACATCCTATTTTGATTGTAGTAATTTCCTCCGATTGATAGGTCGCGCTTGCGCGTAATCTATACATCAATTAAGCAAATTTGTTAAGTCAAAGATAAGGGTTAACGTTTGTAATACATTTAAACGGCTTATTATTGTGATATTTTGATTAGGATCACAGACCTGTTATGGCAAATAATCCTGAAAATTTACAATACTAATTTTTTATTTATAAACTCTCCAATTCATTCATATATTGCCGAAATACGACCTTGATATAAAACAGGTGCAAAATAATTTTGGGAAAGTCATAAAACTAGATCTTAGAACGACCTCACAATACCGTTTCGTCGTCAATTTAATTTATTTCAATAAACATCTAACGAAGGTCTTTCAGAATAAAAGTAGTTAAATAGCATCATATTACACAGCTTCTGATTTGTATCAGTATCACTTGTTCA
The DNA here is from genome assembly GCA_910591675.1 of Galerucella calmariensis. Classification (NCBI taxonomy): domain Eukaryota; kingdom Metazoa; phylum Arthropoda; class Insecta; order Coleoptera; family Chrysomelidae; genus Galerucella; species Galerucella calmariensis. The sequence continues at coordinate 43,448 of CAJUYG010001886.1, read as the reverse complement.
ATCAAAGATCATAACACCGTGACAAGTGTGTTACGTTACAAAATATCAATAACAGATTTAATTTGGATAAATAAATTCTTTTTTGTATATCTATAGATTAATAGGTGCGTTCAGTTAGACTTAAGTCGGGAATGAAGTGGAGGGGATGACGAAATAATTTGATTTGTTTGAGTTTTAAACAACTTAGTCTAATTTTCTTTGGTTTTGAGTCAATGTTCTCTACCATAGGTCTAGCTCTTATACTTTCCAAAATAATGGACAGTAAACTCCTAAAGTATTTAAAGTCAGTATTTAGCTAAAAAAAGTCCAAAAAAGTTCAAAACTAAGTAACTTCTAAAGTGATAGACAGTAAATGTTTTAAAAATAAGCAACTGTTCATTAACAAAGCACACAAAAAACAATACAGTGTTTATTACGAAATACAATACAATGGTAAACAACATAAAAAGCAATGCGTTGTGTTTATTACAAAATAGAAACCGATTTGATATTTTCAAAAATTTTAAGCAAGCTAAAGTAAGTGCTCAAAATGACCGCCGTTAGTTTAAATACAAATACCTTCTCCTTAAATTTTCTATACAGTTTAAAATTTTATTATTATTTCAGTGGTTAAGAAGTTCAATTCCAGCTTCAATTTTCTCTCTAATTATTGCAATACTGCTACTGGTATCGGAGCATCAAGTGCAGTAAAAGACATGCATAGCCAACTATTTTTTTTAGCTCAATACTAACTTTAATACTTTAGGAGTTCAATGTCCATTATTTTGGAAAGTATAAAATCTAGACCTACTACTACTACTACTACTACTAAATGTGCAGGCGAGCCTTGTCCTGGACAACTCAAGCCAAGATTCCGGCACTGAGGCCACTGGCGGGCCCATTGTGCCATTCCTGCTACCTAGACATCCATGAAACCGAGCCCTTCAATAAAGGCCACAACATTTTTCCATGGATGTCTGCTTGAGTCTCCAGGGACCATAACAGGTACTCCGAAGATTCGCCTGCGTAGTACAGCCCAGTGTGGACACTCTAAGAGAACATGGACTGACGTTTCGTCAGTCAAGCCGCATCCCCTACATAGGGAACTTTCCTCTGTGGAGGTGCTTCCTCATACAGCAGTGCCCTGTTAGGAGTCCTGCTCTTCCTTAGCCTACTTCTTGGTAGTTCAGTAGCTGCCCTGGCGTGTCCATCAGTCCATCCCTTCAGTAGAAGTTTGGATTGTCTAGGACCCTGCAGAGCATTCCAATGAGCGAGGTGCTGATTTCTCAGCCACTTCTTCGTCTCCTTGCGTATTTTTTGTTTTGTTAGGCCCAGGGTCGGGCCCGGGCCGCAGAAAGGAGCTGCCACCCCTTCCGCAGCCAGTGCATCCGCCATCTCGTTGCCTTCAAAACCAGAGTGGGCTGGAATCCATTCTAGCCGCTGCACGTTCCGCCTTGCAAGATTAGCAAGTCGTTCTCGACATTCGTTAGCAAGTCCTGAGTTGGTGGTATACCCACTCAGGGCTTGTGTTCTTGTGTTCTTGGGTTCCTGGAGTAAATTCCAACCCCTGCTCTATCACCGGAGCATGAGCCATCTGTGTACCAGACGGTCCCATTAGGCTGTGTATTCCTCTCTTTTTCCCAGGACTCTCTATCCCGTGTCATGGCCCTATATGGGGTAGCGAAGTAGTACTTACGCAGGCATTCATCAGCCGCTCGAGCCAGAACTGGAATATCTTCCAGGAGCCGGAGCTTCTTGACGTGCCTGCACTCTTCCCCTCTTCGCACGTATCCCAGCCGTTTCAAGCGCAGAAAAGCCCTCCCCGCCTCAGCCTCGATCACATGGTGTAGAGGCCGAAGACCAAGGATCACTTCCATCGCAACAGTTGGTGTAGCTAGACCTATAAAAGTATATTCTTTTGTTATGAGAAAAAAAAGCCCTCTCCGAATATGTCATAATATACAGGGCGATCTATTTAAAAAAATTTTATATTATACCCCCTAATACAAAAACGCTACTGGTGTACAGAATATATTTTATCAAAATTCTTTGTATCTGTATGCATAAGAGGAATAAAGGGTTGGTCAAATTATAACCAATAACCCTGTACTTTATGCTAGACTTTTATACTTTGCAGAGCGTTTCTGGACATCCTATACATTCAATAAAATAAGATTATTTTGATAATATACAAAAACAAACTTAAAACTTTCTCGAGAATTTAATGTTAAAAAATACATATCACACAATTTTATGCTAATATTATGGGAAAACGAAAGATGAACTACCGTTTCCCATCTCACCATCAACATCTGTTTAGTTCAACTTCCGGTGGAATGAACTATTATCCTGAATTAAAATTAAAAGTCAGCTGCGCACTGGCCCAATCATAATCCACTTTTACGATTATTTGCGAATTATTGTTACAGAAAATAACGTTATTAAACTTTTTTTTAAATAATGTCAATTAAACGGGAAATAACAAACTGATCTTCATTTTAGGAAAAAAATCAACATAGAGTTTATCAATTTTTAAGGCAAATACGCCTCGCTATTTCAAGCAGAGGTCCATGCAATACTTGCATGAGCAAAGGCAAATAACATGAGAGCCTACAACAACAAACAGATCAGAATCTACAGTGACAGTCAAGCTGCCCTTAAAGCACTTCAGAGCTCTTAGGTAACATCTCGGCTAGTATTGGAATGCGGCGAAGAACTTAGAAGACTGGCGACTCGAAACAGTGTAACACTGGAGTGAGTACCAGGTCGCATAGGAATCGCTGGCAATGAAAAAGCTGACGAACTCGCAATAGCAGGATCGTTAACCCTGATGAACGGACCCGAACCAGCTGTGGGCATTCCCAGATCCTCAACTAGGTCATGGTTAAAAGGGTGGGTAAAAGAACAAGACAATAAACACTGGAAGAATACGCCCAGGCAAACACATGGGAAGAAATTAATGAAAGAGCTATCAGAAAAAGTAGAGAAAGAACTGCTCTCAATGAGCAGGAACAAACTACGCACCATAACAATGCTACTTACGGGACACTTTCCCACAAAGGAGCACCTGAACAAAATAGAGCTGTATAACGGAGACCTCACATGCAGGAGATGCAAAAAGGACATCGAAACAGATCTGCATATATTATGCAACTGTGAGGCGCTGGACCACAGGAGACAAAAACTGTATGGAAGACCCCAAACGACTCCAGAAGACTTCTACAACCAACCAGTAAAGAACCTGCATGAGCTAGTACAGGCAACGGATTGGCTGAATAAGCTGTAGTCAGAACACTAGGAGAATCCAAAATAAGCCCAGGAGGCTGAGGTGGTGCCGGCGAAGGGACGGCTCCTTAAAAAAAACATTTTTGAAAATATAAACCCTCTTAAATACACTACATCTCAGTCTTATGTGCTTTTTGTGTCTTTAGTATTTAGTTTTAAAACACCAAGTAAGTAACTCTAGTCTTTTATACCAATCCAATGATAACTCATAAGAAAACCTGGAAAAAAACTTCTGATAACATCGTGATAACGCAGGTAATTGATTATTAGAAATTTCTCTTTACACTGTTAACCAAATTTGACTGCAGTCGCCTGAAATACTAGCTACACATTTATCCGCATTTAATATTGGGCTCTTTTAATATTATGTGCATCGAGTCACATTGAATATGACGCCTTTCTTCCCAAGCATGTTTGCAACGACTTTGATATACTATTTGGGCTCTTTTATTCGGATATTTCATTGTCTAAATGTTTGACATAAATAAAATTGGTCGCATTCACAGGATATCTAATATATGGAGTTTTTGAAGATTGTTCTTCATTTGTAGTTTGGTTTTTGTTAGTATAGATCTCAATTTTGTCGTGTTATGAGAGGACACTGACTCCTTCACGATGTTCCCATACCAGTTTTGATACCCAGTTATATGTACTTGTTATATTTAGATCCTTTTATGTGAGTTTCTCCCTTCAATGTATATTCTAGCACTAGTCCCTTAATTGGTCTTCCGATATTGCATAATCACCTCGAAGTTGATGTTAAAGAAGTATTTATAGGCACATTGGCTGCTCATTCCATATTATACAGAAAATATTAATTCTAATTAAGAGAATTATAATTTAATTCAAGGATAAATTCAAACGATCTTTCAATATTGCTTATGGCATAAGCCATTAGAAATCCAATTTTGGACAATTCAAGTTTGCGACCTCAAATAAAAAATTGTATCTAAAAATAATTATGGAAGAATTTCATTTGTTGTTTTAATTTCGTTATATTAATCTGTTTCGATAGGAAACAATTAGAAAACTATAGGTTATTATATCTTATAAATAATATTTATTGATTTTTTATTGAGGAAATTACGCAACACATAAATAACATAAACTAGCTGGAAATTATTGCATACTGATTATTTTGCATAAGTAAGTATAACCTTTTGATGGAGTAGATACGACAAAATTTTATAATAATTTAAATAAAATGTCAATTTCTAGTTTTCTCTTTGGTGTATCACATCATAAATAAGTGTCGAACATAATTGCAATTGATTAAAACCACAACCTCAACGTTTTATAACTACCCACATTTCTCCGCTAAACAAGCATCCCAATTTAAATTTCTCATAAATGCGCCGCTTCATCCTATACCTTGGGCCGTCACAAAACATTGGTTTTGTCCTCCCTATATTGTAAATAACGCATTTTGAAAGACGTTGTGACAATTACCAAGTCTCGAACTTTATTGCCTGTCGCTCGGGCGCAGAATCGTTCTCGCCTAGTAAATGTTACTCATATCCCTTATAGCTTAAATAACTAGTTTCCACTACTATCTGTGAAGTTGACAATTATTTCTTCTTCTAGCCAACTGAGAAATTAAATTTCTCTATTAGTGGTTGATAATTTTTTCTATTATTAACCTAGGTCAATAATGGACAAATTCATATATTTTGAGAATCCGGGTTCAACAAAAACTTGTGCAACATAGTTTTGTATATTCAGGAGATTTTCTATAACATATTTATTGCTTGAAATTACCTATCAAGATAAAATTATTCGAATAAAAATTCCATTAGTTTAAAATTCGCCCTCAACCAAAGATGACATGATAAAGACATAAAACGTTTCTCGTGGTGCGTTTGTGAACGCTGTGGTGTATAAGTATCACTCTTACACTCAAGGTGTTGTATTGTGAACGCAATATCGCTGTAATTTGTTTTTTCTTCAATTGCCCATGTGTTCAAATATGTTCCAAGTGAAATGTAAACCAAGTTTTGAAATTTTTTTTGATGTGGTCGTATAATTGGTTCCGTTAATTCGCTGCACTTAATATTGGTGATTATAAACTATGGGAATAATGGTATTTTATTGATGTGTGTTTAAATTGTATAATAGTTACAATAAAGAAGCTCATATGCACCGTTTTTCCATTAAAGATCCTTTGGTAAGTAATATTTCATACCATTGAAATAGTGTATAATATCAATTAATCTAAATTTTTGTCTTAAATTTGGCTGGCAGTGAAAAAAATGTATATACACCACAGTGGTGAAGACATTTATAAGCCTCGCACCTATAATTCCACTCGGGGCAAAGCCACTCGCGCAATAGTTTTGGTGCTCAGTCAATAATAATAGTCATCACCACCTTGGTGTATAATATACCATTTGTTGTCCCAGTCAAACTATTACCTGCGTGTTTCATGAACGAAATCATTTGTGCCGATAGGAACTGTATTCTGATTTATACCATAATAAGCATTACTATAAAAGTTTTCATTGTAAATGTCATTAACATCAACGATTTCAATGAATTTTTTGTACGAATACACCTCTGCAGTTCCGCATCATTCACCGACTTCATCGGTTACAAATTCCAATGGACCATTGTCGTTTCCACTGCTAATAGAACTTGTGAACTGAATTTAATTGCTGCTTTCTATCTCCATTATGTGTTTTTATTATTGTTCATACGTTGTCCGAAGTGAAATGTGAGACACCAGTCGTACTGCTTTGAATTCAAACTTTTCTTTTATTGTATTGTCGTTACAATCTGTTAATATCCGATAGAATCCAATAAAATATTAATTTTTTTTAAAGTAACAACTAATTTTAATCAAACTATCTCACCATACAATCGATTGGATTTGCTAATTGATTGTAAAGTTTTATAATTAAATGTTCTCGCATTTCATTAATTCAGTGAGAAATTGCAAATAGAGTTGGTTAGTTCTCAAGAAAAACCGCTCTAAAATGAAATCACGTGCATATTGAATGACCTAGGCAAGTGGATAAGGTTGAACAGGACGAATTCTGTTCACCTATTATTGCTAACATGTCAGTGCGAGTCGTCCAAATACGCAGCCGACTTAGGATAGATCAAGCGTGGTCTTTGTTTACAATCGGTTTATCTCGGGAACGTCCAGACTATAGTTTTTTACGCCTTCTGTAGTATACTTCTCTTTCTTCGGTTTCTACATACTCCTAAATTCAAGAACAAACTGAAAAAAATTCTATCCATCCATACATGCCCACAAATTTTCACGTTTATAAGCATTATATACAGGGTGGTCCTTAAGTATTTGTACATAGAAGTACAGTACAATCTTCACTCCAAAATATTGCGATTTAGCCTTAATAAAATGTTGATATTAAGAAAGATACAGAGTGTTAAGCATGAAATTTTAATTTTCGTTTTTTACAATAACTTTCAACGCTTTTTGATATGCACAAAAATTTGAGGTTGGGGATTTTTGGATATGAGAAATCATAATTTTGTACCTATTTCGATATATTTTGTAGAGGGCGCCACATAGGCCACGTATGCGGCATAAATGTATGCAAAACTTTTTTGTCTTTTACATTAGCGCTACTTTTGTGAAACATAAGTTCTATCATTACAACAGAAAAAATGTTTTAGAGATAATCATATTTTAGTGATTAACTACATGATTATTATTTAATGAAATTACGTTCAAAAAATAAAGTTGTGTGTACGATAATTATTATTTTTTAATATTAAAAGTACCATACATATTTTTCATCTTAACTGCTACTATACCCTAATACTGTTCATCTTAATACTGAAATGTGATTATCTCTAAAACCGTTGAGATTTCGGGATACTAACAAGTATACCTTTTTTTTGTTGAAATGATGTGGCTTCAATCATTGTTTATAAAAGTAGCGCTAATGTAAAAGGCAAAAAAGTTTTGCGTACATTTATGCCGCATACGTGGCCTATGTGGCGCCCTCTACAAAATACATCGAAATAGATACAAAATTATGATTTCTCATATCCAAAAACCCCCAACCTCAAATTTTTGTGCATATACGTCAAAAAGCGTTATAGTTATTGTAAAAAACTATAATTAAAATGTCATGTTTAACACCATGTATCTCTTTTAATATCAACATTTTATTAAGGCTAGTTGATTTAAATCGCAATATTTTGAAGTGAAGATTGTACTGTACTCTAACCTAACTTTGACCACCCTGTATAAGGGCGCCAAATGCACCTGACCGGTACGGCAAATACATTACCGGACCTGAAAACGATACATTCAGTAGACAAAATTTACAGCAATAAAACTGTATCGGGTACATAAATAACTAACATCTAACATCTCTTTATTGCGGGTACAATATCTAATAAAAACCGTAAGTATCTAAAAGTACATAATAGGTACATACATTTCTAACATCAATGTACACGCAAACGAGGCGTTTTGCTTCCGTTTTCTAATGTTGATGGAACAATGACCGTGTTTTGTCATAGTTAAAAGAAGGAGAGGTCAAGAGCATGATATTGCGATTAACACAACACTAAAACTGAACTGGTGTCCTACATAAAACAATCGAAACACCCATGCCATTCATTGTTGTTTGTTAGAAAAACAAACTATCTTTTAAATTGTTCAAGAAAAAAAGTTGTTAAAATTACAGGAAAGAGTGAAAGACCGGCACGTGTTAATGGTTTTTTTTTATTTATTAGAATGTAAAAGTTGGAATGGACCTTTTAAAACAGGACCAAATAGAGAGTTTTAGTGTCCTGCTTAGTTGTTTGTTTCTCGTAAAACTGACAAAACAAAAATTGAAAATTCTAACAGTTAAAAAAAGAATAGCAATTCATAAAGATATCGAAGAATAATATATTTATTCTGCTATATCTATTGGCAGCACGCTTTACTAAATACGACAAGAAAATACAGGAAACTGCAAAAATACTTTATTATTTCAAGCACATGGGCTTGTTATCAAATTTTTCTAATTTTAGTTTGCGGGTGGTGGTGACAATATGTCGCTATTGTCACAACTTTAAAATGTTCTTTACCGGGGGATTTTAGGATTTTAGTGGAGGACGGAGAACATACACCTTGTACTGATGAGGCGGAAACCGGTCTGCAAGTAGTGTTGTTTCTTCTTAGTTGAATAGTTATTGTTTTTAAAAAGTATTTTTCAAAACTTTGTGTTTATACAGATTGCGAAAAAAAGCCTTTCAAACCGTGCGATTACACAAGTACAACAAGGAAAATATGAGAAAAACAGCTTGAAAGAGAGAGAAAGAATAATTGTGCGTGGTCAGCGAGAGCGTGTAGGCTGGCCGAATATACATTGCCCCCCTATTTTAAGCGCTGTTGCCAGAAGCACAGATTAATTTGTACAAATGATATTTTTGTCTCGTTATCGTTGACTTTTTTTCGAGCTCATGCACTATTAGGTAAAACCAAACACTTTTATCCGGAAACAGTGTCCTTTACAGAGAGAATTCACTGGTTGGTGGTATTCAGTATGTTCCCAACATGGAAGGAGCGAGGGTGTTGAAGAAATAGAAAAATACAATCGTTATTACGTAACTTGTACATCTTAAAATTCATTTTTGTCAACTTGAGGTCTGTTCTCACAGGCATCACGGACAGTCTTTGACAATCCGGATTCGGCGCAAAGACGCTAAAGTGTTCTCGGGAGAACGATTTAGGGTCTTTGCGCCGAATCCGGATTATCAAAGACTGTCTGTGATGCTTGTGAGAACAGACCTTTGATCGTTTCTGACCAAGTTGACAATTAATTTCCAACTACAATAGGTTATTATTTTAACCATTGTAACTTGAAAATAAAACATTATATTGAGAGAACCATAATTAATAAAGTAATTATAGACAACTAAAAATCCCTTCCATTAATAAATTGAATTGAAAAAATATTATCCAAAGACTGTTTGAAAAAAATCAATAATTTTTTTTTATTTACTGTCAAAGTTTGAACTCTTCTTATTTGAGGTGCCGCATTGATAATTGCTATTTTCCATTTAAATAAATTGGAAACAAAATTGTCTTGTGTTTGGAATGTTATAACTCACGTAGGAAGCCTTACTTCGGAATGACTAAAATATATTCTTGTAGGAAACTTGCCACTCTATAAAATTATTTTATCTACGACCACCTTTAAAATTAGTCATTTACGAACCAAAAAAAGTGTGTGAAATCATACATTATACATACGTTAAAAAGCGTGCGTAAATGAACAACGCTTTTTATATGGGACTTTCATTATAACACCCAAAAGCGTGCGTAAATGACCAATGCTTTTTAAATGGGGTTTTCATTTTAATACTCTTTTTTAGCTACGTAATAATCAAGTTGCCTTGGATTTAGTCGTTTGTTGTATAAACTTTTGTGCTGTCAGTAAATTTGACAGAAGTGTGTATTTTCTATTATATTTAAAATTCCAACTGCACTTATTTTGAATAGAAGAACCTCGAGGTGAATGCATTTCTTCAGATTGCACACCACCCGAAATTAGAATTCGTTGTGTATATATTTGTTTATAGAAAATTTATTTTTATGTTTTTCAACCCCTTCTGAGCACATTTTTTTATTTTTCTTCATGAAGTCGTAGATATTGTTTTGTAGGACACTTGTGCGTGAAGTACTTTTGCGCACTCGTTGCGAGAAAGGCACTCGCAACGTTCGTGCCTTGCATTTTCGCAACTCGTGCGCAAAAGTATAACTTCACGCACTTGTATCATAAATAACTATTTATTTATTCAGTTTCATAAACAAAATCCATGCTTGTACTTTTTTGTTAAAATTATACGTTTCCAAGTAAAGTCTTATTTTTATATCAAGTTTTTCTTACATTACAGTACAATATTATGGTATTATTCGATATCAAAAGTTCTGTTTGTGCTCAAATATATTTATACTTATTACTAAAGTAACTCAAAAATGTAGGGTAACTATCAAACTATTTATCAAACAAGCGCCATAAATTTACGATCGTAAAGGAACATAGTTGATATACCTACTAATAAAAATAAACGCATTATTATTATTCTGACCTGATACACTTTTCTAAATTGAGAGTAATTTAGACAAAAAGCCTCTCCTCTTTTCGACGACCCACGCACATTTTTGTTTCAAGGGACTATTGTCACGATTCCGCGGTACACCTAATAAGTAGTTGAATTTAGAGTCGGTAACATTTAATGCAATGCCGTATCGTATTTAATTGTTTTGAAGAACCTACACAGACAATTGTTTACTTTTTGGTGCACTCACCTTGACATGATGGTACGGTTACTTCCCAAAACGACTACATCCGTCCGAAGAGTTGCATAACGGACCGAGTTTAATGAATTCATATTAATAGTACAAGAAAATAAACAAATAACAGCAAATATAGAGAACTTCTTAAATAAAATGAAAACTTTTTTTAAGTTAATTAATATTTTGGATTCCAGCACATTATGTAATTAATTTTAGACCGGGACATAGTGACACAAAATATTTGATCACTTGTACCAGTATGGCGGATCTCCTGGGATTTAATTACGTGATGACAGAAAGGAAAATGATAGTCATAGCACTGATACCGGCGGCCCAATTGCGTGGGCGTTAATCGAACGTGTCAAATTATTAACGAGTATCCAATGATTTAATCCACAAAAATTCTTGTATTTTCCAATAGTGTATTATCCCAATAAAACCGTTATTGGATCGTGCACTTCATTGGATCTATGAGACAAGAATATTGTAAGAATGTCATCCAAAAAATTATTGGTGCTCTTCTAGGCCGCTACTTTCTTGGGGTAGAAAATTTTACTTGCAGAAATTAATTGCTCCCCTTCTTTAACCGCACACTTTCAAAAGATTTTTGTTGAAATTTATTTTAGGCGATGATATTATTCAAAAAAATTATTCAGACAATGCCAAACGCCAACAGAATTGAAGGAGAACTAATGATACGCCTCTGTACAGAGCAGTTATATGTCTTGCAAGAGCTGTAGTGGGGGGTAACATTGAAAATGAGTTTGTGCGCATGGGGGAGGGCTCGCCATCACGTTTGGCGCTTGCAGTGTTTTATTTCACACCAGTTTTAGGCAGTAACCTCCAAAATATTATTGATTGTTTAGTTGTCAGATAAATAACAAAATGAATAATTAACCCCACAAAAAGAGCATACAGTATGCGTATCAATAATAAAACATTTTCCTACGATCACATAGGAAAGTGACATATTTGGCACAGTCTAGTTCTATGGAAAGTGGCATTTATTCATACGCGTACGGAAAAAAAAACTTATCCGTACGTGTACGGATGAAAAAGCTGTCAAACGACCACTGGCTGTCAAATATATAATTTTTAATAAGATTTACCTATGTAATATCTAAATTTGGAGCGATCTATTTGAAAAGTAAAATTTTTGTCATTTTCTTGATTAAAAAAAATTTAGGGCGTGGTCGAGGATCGAACCAGCGTACTCTTCGTCAGAAGTCCGATGTTGTACCAACCAATCCAAATCAACTGTTAAAATAGTAGGAAAATGTAATCATCTTGAAAGGTATTCATGATAAGTATGTATGAAGTATGATGAACAATAATAATTTCACTTCCAATTTCTATGATTATCCAACCAATTAATAATTGTGATAACCTACCTATATTATATAGTTAAACTACTTGAATTTTTGTCACTATTAATACTTATTGTTAATTTTGAAATTAATTATGTAGACTTCAATTGCAACATATTGTGTATTAATATGTCAGATGTTGATTACACATTATTTGGTGAAATTATCACGTGATCATAGGAAAAATACTGTACATTACTCGTGCGAAAGTGATTTCTCACACTCGTGTGATTCTCGCACTCGGCTCATGCCTCGTGCTACTCGTGTGAAAAATGTCACTTTCCGCACACGTTATGTAATATACTATTCTTTGTCATTCAACAAATAAAATTTAACAAGTTGTCTTACCAATAAACCACATTTTCAAATAGACTCGTAAGTAAAACTCACCTGAAATAAAAATTAAAAAAAATTAGTAAGAAATTTATATCCAATTCAATGTTAAACCACCAAAACAAAAAACTATTTTTACAAATAAATCAGCTCACTTTAAAAATGCTATAAATATAAAAAATTTGTACATATTTAAAAATGAGATCTCACTTTTCCAGTCATCAGAAAACCAGTGACAAAATAGACAACATTTTTAAATCATTTAAATAAATTACGATGAAATTTGTTGAAACGATTAAAGAAGAATATAAATTACATAACCTTTCTCTTTAATATAAATAATAATATTGTGAGAAAGTTAGAAAAAGAAAATGAGTAAAATATCTTTAATTCATAAACTACAAAATATCCGGTCTAGTAATCTTTGTTGTATCTATTGAAACACTATACTCATTTATCTTGTTTATTTTTCTGTAACATGTCAATGTTTATGATCGTAAAAAATGCAATCGACCTTTTTCACTGAGCAATGACAATAAAAGTGTGCGACATATCCGTTGGGATGCAGAGTCATAAACAATGTTTTTTTCACGTACAAATTTTTTATTGGTAAAGAAAGGTAGTTACAAAGTGTTGAGGTCAAATGCTTTAAGGTTTAATTTTCTTGTTATGATTATTATTGAGGCCATCATATATTTTGATCGAAGCGTAGAGAATAACAGCTTATAACAATTCCAGCCAACTTAACCGGGACCACTTTTTAATAAGCTCCCGCAGGGACATTTTTCCCACGGGTTTTTTGTAACTTTTAAAGAATAGCTTCAAAAAGTGAAAAAACTTTTAGTTTCATAGGAATCCTGGTATTTATGTAAATTGCGATTTTGTAAAAAAAAATTGTCAAGAAATTGCGGAATTTTTGTTAATGGTTTATTGTTAACTGAAGTAGATATCTAAGAGCTGCTTTCGTGTGAGCCACATCACTATTTCTTTTCTAAATTGCCATAACCACAATCATGTCAAATTTGACACACTAATTAACCATATCTTGTTTTTAAACTAAATTTAATCTTAAAATTTAAATTGGCATTTCTGCTGCCTAGTAATTGATCAGATTGCGCCAGCTTTCCAGGGCTCTACTTATGCAACTGACAGCGACAAATTGTTAGATTTCTATTTATATATTTAACAATATTTATTACAACTTTTTTACGTTTGCTGTTATCCTTTTTTCCTAATAAAGTATTATATTTATTTAGTTTGATAAAAAAATTTATAGTCCATGCCATAGGACAGAGTACACCATCTAACAAGAAGCGAAAGAAAGTAGTTTTCGTGATCGCAAATTTGTGTGCACATGCGTGAATTAATTAGTTTATCTGTCAATGTCAAGTCGTCACTTCCGTTCATACCCCTCAGTTCACCGTGCATTATTTTTAGGTTAGGTTAAAAATGAGCTACGTCTCATCTCATTAAACACAAGAGATTAATAATACGGTGTACTCATGTTAATAGTTAAAAAAATATTCTATAGATCTAATTGGGAGAGATATTCATCAACACTACTATTTTTCTTAGTGTAGTTATGGTTTAACTGCGAATCTTTTCTCAGTGTATCAAGTAGTTTGTGTTTCAATGCCTCGACGTATTTCCGCTCAATATCGTGTTAGTCCGACTTCAAAGGAGCCAAAAAAGCTTTCGTCTCTTGTCAGATGGTGTACTCTGTGGCCATGGTCCATGGACCATTCGAAGTTTAGATATGGATTTATCCCCCATTGGCTACGACAACTGCGACTATTTCACGTGATTGTGAAGAAGTCTGAACACTTACGAAACACACAGGTTTCCTAAAATGCTCTTACCATCTTAAAAACAAGGTAGACTCCGTTTCATATAAGAAGAAGCCATGTGAAGTTTGCCAGCTGTCTTGCACAGATCAAAATCGGTTTTGTTTATCTATGTCGCTTCGTAACGACCGTTTCATGCCATTGGCGTTACATAGGAATATCGCCAATCGGTTAATTGAAAGCATACATATTTTAGATTTTAACGATACCAAGTATTTTCATAAGCCAGTGTATATTGTATGTAATTTCAAAATATGTTTTATTTAAACCATAATATAATAAATACATTTTCTTTAATTGGTGAACCAGTTTACCTATTTAAAGCACGCCTCAGCGTGTTTAAATCGAACTTTAAGAAACGCGCGTTTTTTAAAGTTACCATAGCAACATCAACAACTCGAGAAGTCTGATAATTTGCTAGTAGCAAGTTACAGCGATCATTCGGGCGTGTTTTAAAGACCTTTATATCCACATATAATTTAATATACTATTTCAATATTGTTATTTTGTGCTGTACAAAAGGTGCTTTCGATTATTCACTTTTGGCTGCTAGTAGCAGCTCGTAGTGACTGAATTCCGTTCGTTTATTACCGGGCGTGACGCCTAGTCTAACCTTCCTCTTGCCCCTCAAGCACATACCGAAAAGTATGAGCTTCAAGCCACGGATATTGAATATTTGACGTTTGTCCGGTTTGACGTTTATTTAAAGGTTAAGATTGTGCCGATTGCAAACCTTACTAAAAATATCTAAATATGCAAAATTATATTATCAACAACATTATAATTGAAAACAGTTCTTCTAACAACACAGGAAATTCATTGGCATCGGCACATGACAAGTGGTTTTGAGGATACTAAAAAACGTGTTCGTTTTGCTCAAAAGTCGTGACGACTGATGCGTCACGCACAAGGGCTTGAAGCCCAAATAAACGAAAGCAACAAAAATGTGAAAACGTTACGTTACTGAATTGAAGTCGAATGTCAATTTTACAATAAGGTGCAAGTTTTGACAACTAGTTCGCACATACGACTGCAACTTCAAGTGGCATCTTCCTCTATAATATATGCTTTCGATAAATTAGGGACAAGTGGTGGTCGCCAAATCTAATCTCAATTTTAAAAATTAATACATATTATATAATTTTAATTGTTACTTGTATTTTCTTGTACGGTTACATAAAATTCTTCATAACAACAATCTACAAACAAAATGAATTATTAGAGATCAATCAATCTACGATGTTTCGTAACAAATTACCTCCAGGCATGTTTATGTCTGCATTACTATTAACTGCAACTATTATAAATATCACCGGTCGTTTTAACGTTGCAGGCGTAACGTTTATGTAATACGCCGAAAGGTCTATGTAAGTGAAAAAAAAACTAAATAAACTTCTAGTTAACTGTAGGTTAATTAGAATTTTAGATAAATGATATCGTAGTAATATAATGTTACGTATCAGTTGACAAATCATTGCTGTTTGATTATATTTGGGTTATAAATACAACATATTGCAATAATCTGAAGAGTCGTTAAATTAATCTTTTGATTGGTAACAGTTGTCTCTTATTATCAAAAATTAGACCGTTTTATAGATCATCTCCTAAGCTGGATGTACACTGCCATAGTGAGACCAATCATCACTTATGGAGCCATTGCGTGGAGTAGTAGAACTAGCCTATTGACGACGAGAGAAAATCTCTCCAAAATTCAAAGACTAGTCTGTATATGCATTACAGGAGCAATGAGAACATGTCCAACGGCAGCCATGGAAGTGATTCTCAACCTCACCCCTCTACATATGGTGGTGGAAAGTGTTGCAGAAAGAACAAGATACAGACTAAGTAGAGAGGGAATCATTAAAAAAACCACCTCCTCACTTCCTAGAAATCAGACAAGACAAAAGTATAACTTTTCAAAGAAATTCGTTACGGAAATGAGCAACAAGAAGGAATGGGATCCAAATACTATTACCAGACTTGGAAAGAATGCCATTGGATGGTACACAGACAGCTCAAAAGCAATAGAAGGAACTGGGATGTGTTCGGGCCAGGAACCAAACACTCTGAAAGCTTGGGAAAAAACCCCAAGTATCTTTCAAGCGGAAATCCACGCCACAAGAAAGTGCGCCCAGTTCAATATTGATAAAGGATACAGAAGACAAAGGATTATCATAATGTCGGATAGTCAAGCAGCCATTAAGGCACTGAGCTCTTGTGTAATCAGTTCCAAAATGGTGTGGGAATGCCTAGACAAACTCAATGAACTAGGCGAGAACAACATAGTCACCTTACTATGGATTCCAGGACACACTGGAATAGAAGGAAATGAAATAGCAGATGAACTAGCAAAGAGGGGGACTGAAATACCTTTCTGGGGGCCTGAACCTTTTTACGGAATCAGCCCCAATGTAATATTGGAAGAAATAAGTAAAGCCGAGAAAAAAGAAGATCTGACCATTGAAAAGATCTAGTAGGGCTTATACAATCAAAGACTCTTCTGGGTGATTACAACCTGTTGAGATCAAAAGAATGCATAAGTCAAAGTAAAACTGCGCTAAGAGTTTTAACAGGGATCATAACGGGACATTGTCGCCTGAATTGGCACCTGAAAAAGCTAAAAATAGTGGAGGAAGAAGAATGCAGATTTTGTGGAATGGAAGAAGAAACCCCCAACCACATACTTTCCAACTGCACAGCACCTAGGAGATTACTGGATAGAAGAGGTACATTTGCCTAAGTTGAAGCCTGCAGACATCCTAAAATTCCTCCGGGAAATAGGATTAAAGGAACTACTAGTTTCTGAGACTCTCCTCAGAAACTGAGTAGAAGTAAGGGGGCACAATAGATCTTTTAGGTCCCAGTGAATGTCACCCCAAAATACATACATACATACATAGATCATTTCTTTCGAGGTCTACAGGGTATTATTACAAGGTGGTGAAGACTATTATTATTGACTGAGCACCAAGATTATTTCGCGAGGGGCTGTGCTCCAAGTGGAATAAGTAAATGTCTTCAACACCTTAGTGTATATACAATTTTTTCTACTACTAGCCAAATTTAAGACAAAAATTATATATAATTCACAAGCGCTCCACGAGAAACGTTTACTCCATCGTCTGACTGACAAATACACTGTCAGTTTTCGATATATTATCAACGTACTCGTTATGTCATCAGTCATTTTTGGTTGAGCGCAAATTTTAAACTAATGGCATTTTTCTT
Source organism: Galerucella calmariensis (assembly GCA_910591675.1). NCBI lineage: Eukaryota > Metazoa > Arthropoda > Insecta > Coleoptera > Chrysomelidae > Galerucella > Galerucella calmariensis. Next base: position 26,145 of record CAJUYG010001886.1, on the reverse strand, counting down.
CAATTAATTTTATCGTGATTGGTAATTTCAAGCAGCAAATATGTTAAAGACAATCTCCTGGGTGTACAAAATTATGTTGCACAAGTTTCTGTTGATCTACTATCACTGAATTCTCAAAATATTTGAATTTGTCCATTATTGACCTAGGTTAATAAAAGAAAATTATTATCCACTAATAGAGAAATTCAACTTCTCAGTTGGCTAGAAGAAGCTTCACAGCTAGTAGTGTAAAAAATACTTTGTTGGCAAAAATAAGCGCTGTTGCCGTTGGTTTATTAGGCTTAGTTAGGTTTAGGTCGTCACTTTTGGGATTATTTTTTGAGATTTCTGCGAGTAATATTTTAGAAGCCGTGATGAACTATCAAATTTAAAGTTGCCTTTAAAATGTATAAATAAAACTATTCATAATACATTTGCAATTGTATGCAAATAATAGTATGTTGTTCAGTTGATAGCTACAGTTTTTGTTATTCTTCTGTATATCTTACGTAGATCATGATATCCGAATACACTTAAATCTAGTTAGTATCTTATTAAGATTATTACAAGTAAAAACCGCCTGATTAAAACTTCAATTTGTTTACGCAACATAATATAACTAACGATAATTAAAAGACGGAACCAACACTCATTCTTCCGTTTTCGTGTTTTGTGTACACGGTTAACCAAACCACAACCATCTTACGTAAATAGATCGATACATAATATAATATATACCTACTCAATTATTTGGGATCTGTTTATCGAGCAGTTAGTTTCCTCGATCTGATTAAAGTTAAAAATATTAGTCACGAGTTAAGCATTATGGTAGGTAACTTGAATCTATGCCTAACAGAGACAGGGTGGGCAAGGTGATGATTTGGGTAACCAAGAGGGCATAAGCCCCTATTGCACTCGAAACAAAAATTCAGATTGCTTACATTAAAAAAAAGCAATAACAAACCTCGTAACAAACTATCTAATGCCTATAGAATAAAAGCACTGCAAGTTCAGAAAAAGTGCAAAACAATTCCGAGAGTTTACTTTAAATTGAATATTCCTACTTTTTCTTGTTTTCCTTACTACTTCAAAACGTTCGGTTATTTGAAGATTCTGACAATTACATATCCGACACAAAAAACAACACCTGCTTATCCTTCTGAGCTTGAGCCACCACTAATTTTTGAAAATAGAAAGAAAAAAAAAGGTTGAAAGATGGAACACTTTAATGGGCTGGTTTATAAGTGACCCGTTAAAATAAATTATTTGTTGATGTGAGAAAAAGGCGGCGAGTATGAACTGGTAGAAAAACTTGCTTTGAATCATTACGAAATTTTTAAAACCGCAAGTGCTGTATTTTTTTCGCGTTCCAACCGATTGTGTATCGTTCTTGGGACAATACAAAAACCGTAGCAGCTTGAAGATAATAGACGATTCCTTGTTTGGCCTTGAAATTGGTGAAACTGACAAGCGCATTTGGGTAATTCTTAATTCGAGATTGCGCACTACACAGTGCTCAATACGATTCCAGAACGGTTCATACATGCCAGCTGGAATCAACCTATTGGTAGACAGGGTCAACAAACCCTTAGCAAAATTGTTTAAAGTAAACCATTTAAAATAGTTGATTGTCAAACATAACGATAGATAGGTATTCTATCTTTGAAAGTAGTGGATGTAAAATTTGTCACGACGGATGTACCTACTATTAAGGTAAGGACAAAGTGGAAGCACGAGTTAACAGATGATAAAACATACTGAGAACAACGTAGGTTGTAGTAGCAATTAGACGGAAGTTAAAAGATTAGAATTCGACAAAATGGGATGACGAATTTCATAGAACCACAAACCGCAAATACAACTTTATTCATATTAAATTTATAAATAGATATAGTACATTAAATAGTCTTCTTGGTGTGCGTTATCGTTTGTGACTTATATCCGGGTTTTCGGTATGTCACTTATTTTATTTGAAATTTCGACATAGCTAACCTCAAAATTGATAAATATAATGATCAGCCAAATTCGAAAGGGCTATGAAATTAATAATTACCAGCTTCTTTTTCTAAACTGAAAATACTTGAGAAAATTTCAAATGCTGATTTTTTTCCGTGTATCTATGCATATTGTTGTATTATTTTAATAAATATAACAATAAGATCTATATTCAGTTTTCATAAATAATAATTGACGGTAAACAACAAAGTACAGACCTGACGTGAACTGTCAGTGGGACATTAGAAAAAGACGTAAGACACATTACCGCTACGAAAGGTACAATTTCTCCCGACTGATAGGTCGCTCTTGTGCGTAATATGAACATAAACTAATCAAGTTTTTGAAGTCAAAGATTAGGGTAAACATTTGTAATACATTTAAACGGTTTATTATTATTATGATATTTTTATTAGGATTAATCACAGACCTGTCTCTTTTTCCCATTTCTTCCAAGGGTGATCTAAAAAAAATTGAAGGGCGTTGCGATATAAATAAGGTAAGTAGTTGATTTTTTTTTAAATATCTGGAGATTGCTAAGAAAAATAAAAGTTATATTAATGGAAATAAATATGGAGGATATGAAATGGTAGAAACACAATAAAATTTTTAAACATTTTTATCAGAATAAACGACAAGGACAAGGAGCTTCATGATATGGAGAATTAAAATTCTATAGTCTATATAGAAAGGACAAGGAGTAATAAATCATTCATTTAAGTAGATTTCATAGACATATCAATATATATTTTAAGAGGGTATACCGTAAGGTACATTTTGTATTGAACGAATGAGTTGCAGCTATGCTAAAGAATATACGATTTAGGTCAGAGGTAACGGGATGTACTAATTTTAATAAAAAAAAAGTGATAGAGGTACATAAATTTTAGTAAGTTTGATAAAGAAAGGCAACACAGTTTATTCATAATAGAAAACAAACCAATCTGTAACAATAATTATTTTATATATTTTTGTTCTTTTTGTAAGAAGATTAATTCAAACTTTGAATATTGTCACAAATAAATTACAATGAAATATATTTAAAAAAAGTTAATTAAAGTCAAGGTAGCAAGATATCGTTACAATTTAAAACATAAAACATAAAATATATTTAAAACATTTGTTGAATGTTAATTGTGCAAGTACCAAACAATGTCGATAAGCCAAGGACCATCTAAACGACCAAAAACAGGTCCATTATCTTTAAATGAAAAAACTCCGATATTGAATGGATTTAACTTACGAAAGGAAATTCCAACACTTGACAAAATTATGACATCAGTGCAAGAAGATACGGACTATCCAAAATTCTCCAGAATGACATTATGCAAACTTTTGAAAGATGTGGGTTTCAGATATACAAAACATAATAGAAAATCTCTCTTGATAGATAAACCGGAAATAGTTTTTTGGAGAAGAGACTATTTAAAAAGCATTGGACATGCCAGAGAACAAAATTTGAAAATCTTCTACTTAGACGAAACAAGGATAAATGCTGGATATACAGTTTCCAAATCTTGGCAAGATGAAAACATTAAAAGCGGAAGGCAGGCATTCGTGGAAGGTTTGTCGTTAGGTTTGCAACCACCATCTGGAAAAGGAAAAAGACTTATCATTGTCCATGTTGGAAGTTCTGAAGGTTTTGTTGATGGTGGATTATTAACTTTTATTTCAAAACGCACGGGGGACTATCACGAAGATATGAATGGGGATGTCTTCGAGGAATGGTTTGTTCAAATGTTGGATCTGATTCCAAAAGGGGCTGTTATTGTTATGGACAACGCAAGTTGTTGGCGTAAAGCAGAGCTTTTGGAGTGGCTTATTTCGAAAAATATTAAGTTTCCAAAAGATCCACTAAGGAAAGAACTTTACAGAATTGCAAAAATGAACAAGAATAAATACAAAACCTACATTGTAGAAGAAATGGCTTCTTCTCGTGGTATATCAGTTCTTCGACTTCCCCCTTATCATTGTGAACTTAATCCCATAGAATTAATATGGGCTCAGGTAAAGGGGGAAGTTGGAAAAAAAAATACTACTTTTAAAATAAACGATGTTGTGAAATTGTTTGAGAGTGCTGTAAGTCATGTTAGTAAGGAAAATTGGACAAACTGTATCGAGCATGTTATCAAAGTAGATTTAATCGACCCTATTATTATTAATGTCAACAACGATTCTTCCTCTTCCGAGTCGGATATAGAATAAAATGTAAGTAATAAATGTATTCCAATAATTATTTCTTTTCATTTTTTATTATATTATAATTTAAAACGTATTTTTTTCCCAAAATACACACCACTGCATTGCGTTATTGCTTATAGCGAGTTGAAGAAGAACGAGGGAAGTAAATTTTAACCAACTGAAATTTAAATTAATTTCAAATTATTTGATTCAGGAACAAATTCATCATCACCATGACCGTTCAGTCCCGAGCGACTATGGCTAGCTCAATGGAGATGTATTTAATCCTATTGACGAGATGGATTACTCCATCAGTGCAACTATAATCTTTTATCTGTCCTTGCCTCTTTTGTTATAGTTATCCATTTTCCATTTTGTTTTCCAGTCTCTGATTTTCAATGCTTTTATATCTTCCTCTACTTGATCCCACGATCTGCTTCGTGATCTTTCTCTTGTTCTTGTCATTAATGGAACCCATAGAGAAATAATTTGTCTATGATGGAACTCATCTTCTATATTTCTGTTGGTGCTTTTCTCCTAATGTGTCCCATGAACACCAATTTCCTTGTTCTAATATATCGGACTATATTATCTCAACCGGTTTCCTTTTCTATTGCTTTGTTTCATTTTAATCTTCTTTCTCCATCTCATACTGAATGAGTTAAGAATTCTTCTTACTACATATAGTAATAAAGTCATACCACTGCTTTACAAGTATGTAGTTACAGATTTAAATGCACATTTAAAGGCGTCTTCGACTCTGTTTCACGAATAAATAGTGTAATCATACCACAGTAGTTACATATTGTATTGTTTCTTGTATAACTGTTATTCAATAAAATGTTCTTGGCACGACTTTGCAAGTAAATGGGAACTGATTATTTAGCATCGTTTAAATAAATTAACATGTATTTAACAATTTAGCAGATACGTGTAAATTTTATTATTTAGTTTGTTGTTCTGGTCACCCAAATTCCAGTACAAATAACTGCATTTAACGGTTTATTCAAAGTAATGAGATACTTATATTTGCTCGTCACCTGAACAAAAATATTTATTTAATACGACTTCGTACAAAAATTCAAAGTGTCAATAAAATTGAATTTAAGGCACAATGTCGAACTTGTGTCCAATGGCGGTCACAGAGAGGGGCCGGGGCTATGGCCCCCTAGCTCAACCGCAGCTGTTCAGAAATTAAAAAGTTTCCTTTATTCTGTTTTATTATTTTGGGAATGTTGTTTTTGTTTATTATGTTGAGGATTTCTTTTGTTTTATATTTATTATGAACAAATGTATAATATGAGAACCTACAACAACAGGCAGATCAGGATCTACAGTGACAGTCAAGCCGCCCTTAAAGCACTTCAGAGCTGTAGGGTGACATCTCGGCTAGTATGGGATTGCGGCGAAGAACTTAGAAGACTGGCGAACAGTGTAACACTGGAGTGGGTCCCAGGTCATAAAGGAATCGCAGGCAATGAAAAAGCTGACGAACTCGCAAGAGTAGGATCGTCAACTCTGATGAACGGACCCGAACCTGCTGTGGGCATCCCCAGATGCTTAACGAGGTCATGGTTAAAAGAGTGGTTGAAAGAACAACACAATAAACACTCGAAGAATACGACCAGGCAAATACATGGGAAGAAATTCATAAAAGAACCATCAGAAAAAGTAGCGAAAGAACTGCTCTCAATGAGCAGGAACAAACTACGCACCATAACGGGGCTACATACGGGACACTTTCCCACAAAGGAGCACCTAAACAAAATAGGGCTGTACAACGGAGACCTTACATGCAGAAGATACAAAAAGGATACCGAAACAGCTCTGCATATACTATGCAACTGTGAGTCGTTGGACCACAGAAGGCAAAAACTGTATGGTAGATCCCAAATGACTCCAGAAGACTTCTACAACCAACCAGCAAAGAACCTGTATGAGCTAATACAGGGAACGGAATGGCTGAATAGGTTGTAGTCAGAACACAAAGAGTATCCAAAATAAGCCCAGGAGGCTGAGGTGGTACCGGCGAAGGGACGGCTCCTTAGAAAAAAAAATGTATCAAAACTAGCTGCTTATATATTTTTATTTGTGACCAAACTACATAAATACTTTTCCTCGTTTGCGCGGGCATTGTCGCTTAAAGCATAAGGTTTCCTTAATTACTTGCACGGCAGTTTACGTTCCACTTAAAGTATAGCTAGAGTATTACTTAAAGTAGGCCGACGATATTGGAGGCTTAACAGGTCCTTAAATTTAAAGTTGTGATTTATAACCTCACTTTTAAACACTTTCGTCACATTCCAGGCTGATCATGGATATGCGTCTTTGGTCTGGTGGACAAAGACGACACAAAAGAATGCAA
>CAJUYG010001885.1:0-48305 GCA_910591675.1 Galerucella calmariensis | reverse complement strand
AATAGTTGTTTCAATCCCGGCTGCTGTCATTTTCTCATTGAGCAAGTGAATCAGCCTTGTTTGGCTCCTTTCATTAGCAAGAAAATGCTCCTGTTTAACTGTGATGGCCGCGCTTTCATGAAAGTTGATGTCAACAGAAGTTTTTGTGATCCCTCTTCGCTTCTGCTACGCTCGTTTTGTGCTGTCGACATCACTATAACCATCAAAAACCACCATACAATTTTCACCGTAGTGTTTCTCCAACAGTTCACCTTTACCGTCTAAGGCTCCAACGACGCACACAACAATAGGCACACCCCCCTTTATGCCCCCCTTTCAAAATATACTTCGAAATAATTGTATATTAACACACGAGCATTGATTTATCCATGTACAATATTTTGCAACTTACAAAAAAATTTTGTATCATTACCGTATTGTTATTGTTGGAAAATTAATTATTTAATTTTTAAATAATGAATTTAAATAATGAATATTCAAATACATGTTTAACCTGTCTTCGCTATGTTTCATATTTGGAACAAAGGGCGGTGAGAGGTTGATTAATTGAACAATAAACAATTCATTTTTAAAAATAAAAAGGTTTTTTTTTTCAATTTTCCATCTTCCGCCTCCATATCTCCTTAAGCATTGATCCTAGGAAAAAGTGTATGAGACCTTTCTTATAGAAAATTTCATGTAGATTAATTTAGTATATAAACTTTCTTTCACTAGGGGCATTATTTTTCGAGTTATTAACAAAAAACTGAAAAAGGGACCTTTAGAGACCTCCCGCACCCTTAGCTTCACCCCCACCCGTCAGTAATTTTAGTATGTTGTTAAGGACACCTTTGCCAACAAGTGTGCCAAAATTGGCTTCTACATGAATTATTTCCGCTATTTGGTATTTTTCGGACTTCGTTGCCTGAACTACTGGTAAGTATAGTCAATAATTTCAAATAAGACGTTAAAGCATGTTGTGTTTGAAAGGCACTCACAATACCAACTTAGCTATTTCAAGCTCATGTGAGTTTTTATGGTTAAATTGAATGCCAAATAGCATATTTGGAAGGAAACATGGTATTTCTAATCTCACTATTCAATTTTTCATAAAATTTTAAATAATTAATGTACCTTACCAAAAATTTACCGTTTTAAGATATTTTAATTTCCATAGAAATTTGGAGTTTTTGGAACTCACCTTTGGAATACTACCACTTGAACTATCAATATGGTCACGAAACAAAACGTCGAGCAGAAAAAGTACATGGTAAGCATTCGGTCTTTCTCGAGTGTATACTGAAAATAAAAATTAAAAAAATTACAAAAAATATAAAATGCGCTGTTAAATTATGGAACAAATCCATTATTTTAAAAACAATGTGAAAATCCTGAAATAAGTCGATGTCCAATTTCAAATGTCGACTTTTTCAAATGATACTTGGAAACTGTGAAGTCATCGGTTTTGACGTGGTGATTCAATTTCAGATGGTCAATTGAAATATCAAAAAAGTAATCTGCATATTGTTTTAGAATTCCGATTAGCTTCAACAATGACCACTTCTGAAAGTTTTTTGTGCTGCTCACACGAGAAGGTTTATGATTAGCGTCACTATACAGGGTGGTTCGTGAGTAAAAGACCAAAGTGAAATGGAAGATTCTAGGCCTAAACATATGACAATCTCACGCAACTTTCTTTAATGAAATATTGATGATGGAAAGAATACAGGGTGGCAGAGTTGAGATACCAAAAATGTAATTGGAACTTTAGTTCTTTACGCCAGGTTATGTTTGAGCGACCAGGGGTCGCGACGCAAAAGATCTGACCGTTACGCGTTACGTTACGCTACGTTATGTTACGTTGCTTCGTTATGTGCCTTGCTTGCGTGCTTGTGCCTCCTTAGTCTCTGTAATATAACTTCAAATTGAAAATTTAACAATTCAATTTTGTTTCCACTAATTTTTTGTGGTAAACGTACAGTTCTAAAATGTCCAATTTGTATAATGCTACGGTTTCCCCTTTTAAATATACGATGCTGTTATAAGTAGATGTTGCCAGTCGGACTCCCTCATGAAGGGTACCGTACCATTATCTATAATAATGAATATTCTGCTAAATATTTCAAACGTCTACCTGTTGTCGTTATTAATATCAAGCAGAATAATTATTTAAAAATAAAATTAACAATAAAAAAAATATCTTCTTCACGGGGAATCGATCCCGGGTCTACCGCGTGAGAGTCTGGTTTGCTTATTATTCGGCCACCGAGGCACATGCAAATTGTTTATCTATAACGCCAAATGTATTACATAATTTTTGCTTAAAAGGATCTAAAGTTCCTACCGTGTGTCCCGCGATACGTTCTACCTTTTTACAATTATTCTACGTAGTAGGACACCTTTATCTGCATCGTTTAAGTCGGTCATAGGATTCTTCTTTGTTTAGTTTTTTTTGGAGATGTTAAGGATGCTTTGGAACCAGCATCCAATTCCTTTTTTTCATTCACAATTCTTTGAATACTTGATTCAGACACACCCGTTGCAGCAATAACTCGTTCATACAACTTATTGAGAGATATTTTTAGCACTCCCGTAGATTTTTCTTCCTTCATATATTTAAATACATTAGTGACCTCTTCACGAGTTTGACTGTTCAAACTGTGTTTATTTAGTTTACTTTTAAACTCCATCACTCACTTAACTAAATCAATCCGGCACTGTACAGAGATGTTTATCGCTCGAAACAACATTAAAAATGATTTCTGAGGTCTGACACGATCGAATTTCGTGCGCGGTGCTTCTGACCGTTCACGTTTCGATCTGTCCACTGTGAATCAAGTGATTATGAATATAAATGACCATAGCAGCACAAGCAGCAGTGAATATGAAGAGAATTTGTATTCAGATAGTGACTTATTTGAGTTTTTAATGAGTGCATAATTATACATATAACATTTCAATGAGCTGTTCCTATGATACTGATTAAAATATAAAAAGAAACTACAAAGAAATCATGTTCCATTTGCTACCCTAATCAAAACTTATTATAGGTGCGACACTGACCGGCAAGGGTCTTGTCGTAATTCAATGGTAATTTAGTTGAGAGAGTCTATACGTTGTTTCTATACGTATGTTTCACTTTGCATAAACAATATCACAGTTATTGCTTATATCAATTGTATGGGTGGAGTTCAGTAGGTACCAACATTTGAATGAACTGGCAAAAGGTATTTGGCAGTGGTGTGAGCAGCGGAATATATGGATTTCTGCTTCACAAATACGGATTTCATTTGTAAAATGATATTACAAATTTAAACCTATTTTAGGATATTTGCCACAAGTAGAATGCACATTGTATGAAAAAATTCAGCGTTCAACAACCTTCAATGCTCTAATGACAAAACTTATTTAAGTGGATATTCATAAAAAATGTGTAAATACCTTGGATTCTTTGATAGGATCTCTAAAATTAAGTAATAAAGTACGACAGTGTTCGGTTCGTAGCCTGTCGATACTTCTTGCATCGATTGCTTTCATTAAATATTCATTAACTTCATCTTCGGGATTTTTTTCTCTCTCGACGGATTCACCGAAGCCAAGTCTGTAAATGAATACACAAAACAATAAACTCAAAATAATTGTCGGAGGATATTAAAACTAACTTGGATGAGTGACCGTGTTGAGAACCGTGTCCCATTATTCTCATTTCCTTTGCGATATTTCCATTCATCGGATGATTTTGGTAGGGCACTAATGAGTCCTGGAAACAAACAAAGATCGGTTTAATATAATTAAAACAGAGCTAGACTTGTTGTAACTGACCGGTAGCCCAGGATAGGGTTTATTATTTCAGATGAATCCTTTACTCCTAATCTAGTTAAGGAGGTGAATTGTGAACTAATTAATTCGAAAATAATAGCAACTCCTTGAAGTAGATTGAATTTTGTCAAAAAAGGTGTATCAAATTCGATAATACAACTTTGGAAGTGTGGACCATGGAAGAGGGTGGAGGAAATTGAGAAAATCACCGTTTTTTGAAACAGGAAGAATAAGAATATAGAATATAGGCTCAATTGAACCCCGTTGTAGTGACAATTCAAATGCGTTTTTTTGTACGATTGATGGAATGGAAGATAGACAGTTTACTGAATATCAAGACAAAAAAATAATGAGGAACATTGACTTGACACTAACTTGGTACTAACCATTCGAGACCCATAAGAATCTTTTAACATAATATGGCCAAAGACGCTCTCTAGTAAAGAAATAAGTATCAATGTAGAAGACATCACAGTAAGAGGACTGGTCATGAGGGAATGTCCACAAGGAGGAGTTTCATCACCCCTTCTGTGGAACATTCCTAGACACCCTGACTAATCACCTCAACGACAATGGATTCTACACAATTGCATACGCAGATGACATAGTTATTTTGCAGACTGCAAATTTTTGAACACACTGTGCGATAGAGCGCAGGATGGGCTTAAATTGATTGAAACATGGTGTAAGGAACACTCACTGTCGATCAATCCCAGAAAGACTGAGATGGTCCTTTTTTACCAGGGAAAGAAGTTTATCGGGTTTAAAACCTCCCGAAATCTTCAAAAGCAAACTAACCTTTTCGGAAGAGGTGAAATACCTTGGTATTACCCTCGACAGGAAACTAACATGGAACTCTCATCTACACAGCAGAGCAAAAAGAGCATATGTGGCTCATGAGCAGTGTCGGAGGACAGTGGGACGCACATGGGGTCTATCACCCCGTGTGGTCACCTGGATCTACACTGCAATAATAAGACCCATGTTAACGTATGGAGCAATTGCATGGGGACCGAAGGTTCTACAAGCAACGGCCATCCAAACATTATATCAAATACAGCGAATGCCTTGTTTAAACATCACAGGATTTTGAATTATTATGATTATATGAAAATGAGAAACTGGTACTGGAACTATCCCTTTAATGTGAAAATGACAACTATATAACCGCCTTATTCAACAAAACAAAAATACGAGTGACTAAATATCTTCTGTAAGTTCCTTGTGGCATTACTTATTCTTTTTTCTTATTCTTTTGGGAATCAAACCACAACAATGTTTTTTATTTTTTATTTCGACGTTGTGTCAGATAGGGACCAAAAATTTTTTTATCAATTTTATTACTAGTTAATCTTGACAACGGTAGCTGGAACGCTACCGAAACGTCGAAATAAAAAATAAAAAACATTATTGTGGTTTGATTCCCAAAAGAATAAGAAAAAAAAATACGAGTGACTGTTACAAACTTGAACAAAACAAAACCTGCAGACATCGCTTTACTAAATTCAATACTCCCACTTTTTGTCACAAGTCAGTGTCAACATTCACTTTGACAATACATTCAACATTTGACAAAAATGTTGATGTTTCAATGCCAAACATTAATTTTGATAAAAATGTCGCAATGTCATCTTCCGTTTTTTGGTGTAGCCATAATATTTTTGTTGTAAAAATAAAATATTTGCCTTTGATGTTTGCTCATAGGTACTTTTGAGCGTGTCCCACATCTCTTGAGCTGTTTCACAATTTATAATCTGCAATATTGCCTGTTTCATGCAAGTCGTGGAAATTGCTCTTCTAGCCATAGCATCCGCCTTCTTCCAAGTCACAATTTCCTTCGCATAATTTGTACATTCAGCTGCCGGTTTGACGTTTGTTCCATCGATATAGTCAAAAAGTTCATTTGCTTCTAAAATCTGACGCATTTGAAACTTCCATGTAAGCCAGTTGCTGCCGCTTTCCAGCTTTTCAATATTAACGTGATCGCCTTCCATTTATTTTGTCTTCCAATAATTATCGGCTTCAAAACTTCAAAAAATGTCTTTCCAATCTTCTTTTTCGAGTTCACAAATAAATTTTGCACAAAATAAAAAACGATATTTACTGCAGTTAATCTTCCCTTACAATTTCACGTAATCTGGGCCCATAACTTTTTGAATTATTATGATTATATGAAAATGAAAAACTGGTACTGGAACTATCCCTTTAATGTAAAAATGACAACTATATAACTGCCTTATTTGACAAAAAACAAAAAAATACGAATGAATGTTACAAACTTAAACAAAACAAAACCTGCAGACAACGCTTTACTAAATTCAATACAGGAGCCATGAGAACAACACCAACCGCAGCAATGGAACTAATTACTGGTCTAACCCCTCTGGATCTGTACGTCGAAGAGGTTGCGTTAATGGCCAAGGTACAATTGCGCACGGCTGGTGTGAACCCCGAAGTAGGAGTGGGCCAATTGAGGTTAAGCCTATGGCAGAAAGCGCTACCTCTGCTGCAGGCAGCCAATGATCCAATTGAACCCAGGTTTTTGTTTAACAAACCCTTCAAAATACAAATAAAACAGAACACAGAGCCAGATGCAATACGCATATATACAGATGGTTCAAAAATGAAAGAAGGATCAGGATGTGGAGTTTACTCGAGAGCACTAAGCCTAAAGAATAAGTGGGGGATGGTAAACAATACCAGCGTGGTTCAAACAGAACTGGCTGGTATCTCAATTGCCACAAAAGAACTAACCAGAAGAGGAATTTCTGGCAAAAATATAGCAATCTGCACTGATCGTAGACAAGCCCTATTAGCCTTGAACAGACAACGTGTTATATCGAGGCTAGTACTAGAGTGCCACCAAGATTTAGCTGACGCCTCGGCAGATAACAATATTATCCTGAGGTGGGTTAAAGGGCACGACAGGAGTAAAGGAAATCGCATTGCCGATTCTTTAGTCAGGGAAGCCGCTGGACTAAGAATTCTAGGACCCAGTGACACCTACGGCCTAACGACTTCGACAATTGCGGAACTAGCCAAACGTTATACCCATGCTAACTCCCTTAAGAAATGGGATTGAATCAAAGGATGCAGTCTTGCCAGGATCACCCTGGGAGACCCTGGGAAGCTGGCGCCGAAGAAATATTTGGCGATGACCAGGAAAAACCTTCCTTTAACAGTAGGATTTTTGACTGGCCACTGTCAACTGAGGAAACACCTCCATACTATGGGGCTAGTGGACACACCTCTATGCAGGATGTGTGAACAGGAAGACGAAACTGTCAGGCATGTCTTATGGAGTGTCGTCAATAAGAGAGTGTGTGTTCGGTGAGTCTTGGCCTACACCTGCCGATATAAAGGAGATGTCTCCTAGTGACCTGTCCACCTTCCTGAGAAGGACAGGATGGACGATGACCTAGGAGGACAACTCCTCGGGAGGATGTACAATGGGTCACATGTGGCCTAAGTGCTGTGAGCCTACACTCACCCTCCCTACTCTACAGATACAGAATCTGCTGCCATAACACCCTTGAAATTGATTAAGTAACTATTTGGTTATTAAATTTGTTTAATAATTGTTTACTTATTGTATATAACTAATTGAGGGCTAGTTTCCATACAATCCAACCTGTATTTTTGAACATTTGCAAAAAATTAGATTCTAACATATTCGAATTATTTTTTTTAATCATAAGAATTTCTACTTCATTGATTGGATTCACCAACAACAGAGAGACAATGTCGTATACCCCTCTTCGGAAAGAGATAGGACTCTCCGGAGAGTGTATTGAGTTTAATAGAGTATAGAGAAGTTGGTGTTTCATGGAGGCAAAGTACAGTAGAAAAAATTGACCTTTACCCTGACGTCATACCTACTAACCTCGCGAAATCAATCTGAGTCAAAAATGGCTACAATTACTTTGTCGTGTGCGTAAATACGTTGACTGCTTGTTTATCTTGTTCAGCCACCGTCTAAGAAGTGAGGTTAAGTTGGAAATATTCATTAAATGCGAAACAGAAAATTCTGTACTAATCGTGGAATAAAAATAATAAATTAGAGGACTTGAAAAAAAAACCGTTTTTATAGAATTTATCTGAATGCAAATGATGGAACGATTTGAACAAAACTCGATGTATCAAAATAATGACAGCTGTCATAAGAGGTCAAAATAAATTCTTATGAATACAACCGATTAATCGTTTTTGGTGCTATCTCTTTTCAACATTTGGAAGTAATAATTTAGAGATACATAAGAACGTATATCATTGCTTGAAAGACAAGTGTACGTATATTGTATGATGTGTTTTTACTGTCAGTAGAAAAGGATGAGGTATATAAAGTTTGTGTTTACTACTGGTAATTGTTAGTGACGTCAGAGTAAAGGTCAATTTTTTCTACTATATTTTGTTCTCTTTTGAACAAATAGAATTTCATGTATGTATGCTTAATGTTGCTCCTATATGAGATTCTACAATCGAAAGATAAATATTTGCCGAGCCTGTACACATCGAATACTCTTCAAATATTCAATTGCAGATTCTCCTTTGGGTTTAAATTAACGGCTGCCACGGTTGAAAGGTTGAAGTTTATAAATTTCCAGGACAATTATCTAATGGACATCATAACTTTTTTTGGGTTTTGTAATTTGGTTCCCATAGTAAGGAGGGTCAAAAAATGTGTGATTTGGTTCGGTAATATTTCAGGTATAGGTAACTGATGTAGCTCCGGATGCGGGGGGAGGGTCAGCGGAGCGAGGTGCTTCAATTTTATTCCTGCGTCCATAATTTTTTGTGTTTACTCCCAAAAATATTCATGCAAATTATATGGTGTCAAAGAGTGAAATAATGTGCATAAAATGCGAAGTTTCTATCTTATTAAAAATTATAAGGATTGGTACTGCATTTGTGTGAATAGCTTTTACATTACCGCATCATGATTGCCAATTTTTCAAAGTATTGAAATGAATATAGTATGTTATCCTTAAGGGCCAGTTGTATGTAACGTAGTTAACCAATTGATCAACTGAACCAGGTTCACATGTTGACCATAGTCAAATCAATCAATCGTTGTACGAAAGGTGTTCGTGTTGTGGTCAGTTGAACCACGGTCAAATTAATATTTTCATGTTGGTTATCCGAATCTCTAGTAACATTCGAGCATTTTATCAATATTGTTGGTACTAACTTGGAAAATCGTCATAGTTTTTGTATACTGTGAAATCGTTAATCAATGACAGTGTGATGACAGTCAATGATCAAAAGCGTGCTTGGCGTTAAATACCAATATCAGCGTTAAAAACTTGTGTGTTCTCTTTGAGGTGGAAAGAAAGATGGCAGATGGAGAAAACAAGCGTACTCCAAATTCTAGTGCATTTGAAGAATCGACGTTGATTTCTCTAGTTTCTAAGTATAAAACCGTTATAGAGTGTAAGAAAACGGATGCAGAAAGTTCTCGGCATAAGAAAAATTTGTGGCTTCAGTTGGCTGAAGAATTTAATTCTATCAGTGCAACTACACAACGAACAAGTGACGTGCTTTCAAATAAGTATAGAAATATTAAAAAAAGAGTAAAGAAAAAGTATGCTGACGAAAAATGTTATGCTCAAGGCACTGGCGGTGGTCCATATAAAAAAATTAAATTGGATGATGTAGATACTTGCAGTGCTTTTTGATATTCTGAATCTATCAAAAAATTCATTTTCCGTCCACTTTTCAAAATTATTTTCTCTTGCTCGGAATATGCGAGCGTTTCTCCTTAAACCTAAAACCCAGTATAAAATCTCCAATAAGGTATAAAAGTCGTATACAAATAAGTACTACTACTACTACAGAATGTGCAGGCGAGCCTTGACCTAGCCAAACTAAAGTCACGGTTCCGGCACTGAGGCCACTGGCGGACCTTCTTCTACTTCTCTTATCATTTCTAGAAAATCCTCATCATCCGTTAATTCTTCAAAATAATCCTCGTTTTCCATTGTAAACAATAAAAAGTTGTGAAATTGTAGTATATGACAGTCAATTATAAGATATGTCACATCAGAATTTGATTTATTCCATGAACTTTAGTTAAACCACCATTTTTGGTGGTTCAGTGAATTGCATAGTTAACTCATGAATTAACCAAAATAATTCTTGACTACGTTTCGTACAACACTCTAATAGCTGTGATCATGGGTTAACCATAGACATTAGGTTAACTATGCTTCATACAACTGGCCCTAAGAGAGAGACATATATAGCAAACTTTTCTGTTGACGTATATATAGGGTGTTTTCGAATGACACTTACAACGTCTGCATGTAGATACCACTCGCAAAATTGGACAAAATGATAAAAGAATTAAGGGGTCCAGCACATTTACTTTTCGAAGTACAGGGTGTTAAAGTTTTGAGAATTTAATTCGATAACTTCATAATTCATGAATAAATGGATTTGACATTTGGCAGGTTGTTTTTAAATGTGGAAGGGCATACGTTGACGAAAAAATATTTTTCAATTTAAGATCCAGTGGTGTAGATTTGGAAGAATATCTTATAAATATTTATTCAACAAAAATTATAAAGTACATTTTACGGAGGTTATTAACAAAAACTATTTACATTATTCACAGTGCACTGGGGACCTGTGATAATCAATAGTTCGCAGCAATGCCACTTCGCCGGTGTTCAGGCTCCATTAAAGTCCTCCATAGTTGCTAACTCCCTCAACAACGGTTCCTTGCTGCTGCATTACCCGTTTGTTACGATAGTTTATGACATAAAATCAGACCGTTCGAACTAGACCGCTTACATTCCCACAGAGATTTTGTTGTATTGTCTCTGAAAAGCTTACGAAAAACAGAGTCACATGTTAAAGGCTTGTTGAAGTTTAAAAGCAGAAAATAAAAGAAAATTAAAAATAAAAAGTTAATTCTAGATGTAATGATAAAATGATAACATTAAAATTACAATTTAATAACTACCTTATCTATTGCCCATACACAGTCCTTTCGTCCTTATTTACATACGCTTTCACCCTCCTTCATCCTTCCCAATCATTCTTCCTATGTAGATATATTTACAAATTTACAGAGTGTACGATTAGAGAATTAGGTGGTGTTAAGCTCTGGTAGGAACTCTATTGGAAGGTTAGCATGCAAGAGTTTGTACCCTCTGAAACTGCTTGCGCGTGTTTCATTGTCTCCTTAACACTATCCGGAAGACAATAGTTGTAGTAGTTACAAGCTAATTTGTGTATATATTCCTTAATACGAGGAATATTGGCTCTTTTGTGAATGGTGGAGTTTTTCGGAAGAATATGTTACCTTTCCTCTCCCATTTTTTACGCCACTGACATTTGAAGCAATTTTTATTGAATTTTGTATTCCTCAATGGTTTTCACGTGAAAAACGAATAACCTTCACGTATCAAAAAATTTGTAGTTTTCAAGATATTTAATGATTTCATGAAGTCTGCAAGATCACTTTCTAATAATTAGTTTGAAAAAAAAAATTCTTGTATCTTATTCAATAGCTACCAAGTAGTCATGGCTGGAATATGTAACAGGAACTAATTAATCTGAAACAGTCGGAGGAGATTGTTGAAAATATTTGTCCAAACTTGTGATTTTATTTGAAAACAAAAACAGAAAGAATCCATGCAGCTACATCAATTATTTTTGGCAATTGCCAGTCTTTCCAAGGTATGCGATTTTCGATGAGAAAACGTTGCAAATTATGTATTAATGTGTATGGGCACAATTTTGAACATCTCTTGTAATTTGTTGGCTGCTTAATTCTTTTAAAATAAAATCAGAAGTTTGAACAAATATTTTAAAAAATTCATATGCATTTGATAAATTAGTTGAGTTGAGTACTCGGTAGTTATTGAAAAAAATACAAGAAAAGTGATCTTGATATGTAAAGGTTATTCGTTTTTTATGTGAAACATTGAGAAATACAAAATTGAATATACAATGATTCAGATCTCTGTTGCGTACGAAATGGGAGGGGAAAGGTAACATATTCTGCCAAATGTACACCACTGGATCAAAAAATGAAAAATATTTTTCCATCAAAATATGCCCTCTTACATTTAAAAAAATCCATTTTAAAGTTATCGAATTAAAACATTAAATTTCTTATAACTTCAACACCATGTATTTCGAAAAGTGAATGTGCTGGACCCCTTAATTCTTATATCATTTTGTCCAATTTTACGAGTGCTATGTACATGCAAACGTTGTGTCATTTGAAAACACCCTGTATAAGATAAACAGTTCCACCATATATTATTTTGTTGAATCTTAAAGGATTAATGCAGCATTATCGTTGGAAGCTCTTATTTTTTCCGACACTCCTAACAGAAATATCGTTACATTTCAACCAGTGTATACAAAAGCTCAAAAAATTATGAACTTGAAGCAGCATGAAAATTGGTGCAGTAGTTTTAGAGTTTATCGTGAACAGACAGACATACAGACGCAAAGGAGGACTTTGTTTTATAATATGTGATGATGATAAACTTACCCCTCTGTAAGGTGGTGCTACGATGAGATATGTATCAATATTGTGATCTTTCAAATAAGAATTTCGATCACCTCCATTTCCTGCCTCCACCGTATAATCGTTTCCAAGACATTTCAACGTTTCTTCGGTTATGTGAACTCTCCTGGAAATATATCAACTACATGAATGGCATTATTCATGAATCGTAGCATAGCAAATGTAAGACGCAGTCGTGATTAAATAAAACTATATAATACCGAACAGAACATTGATAGGTAGGAACCGCCGTAGCGCAGGGCTTAGCGTAAGGGCTTGTAACTGAGGGGTCCCGGGTTCGAACCCCGGTGGTTTCGCTTTTTCAATTTTCAAAATATTTAGCTTATACAAATCATTTAATTCAACAAATGCAAATACACATAGATTCAAAATTTTTGCATCACCCTAAATCTCCGAAAAAAAAAATGTGTTCATTATAAATGGATCAGAGATTAATCAAATAATTAGTTTCAATAAAAAAAACGTGCATATTTGTCAAAAAATTTTATTATCCAATAATAAACTTGCTTTTTAAACATAAAAAGTATGCTTAGAAATTGAATAAATTGAATACAAATTGATTCTTTTTGAAGAAAAGGTTAAGTGAGAACCTGCATGAGAACTTTTAATAAAGAGTATTTCTACCTCTAGAATTTATGCAAGCTTGAAGTCGCCTGCCCATGCTGTTCACTAAATTATTGATATTCTGTTGGGGAATATTTCGCCATTCTTCTTGGGCCGCATGAACAAGCTCTTGTACACTCCTGGGTGGATTTCTGCGTGCTGCCACTGCCCTGGCAAGCATGCCCCAAGCATGTTCTATGGGATTCATGTCAGGAGATAGGGCAGGCCAGTTCAAACAATTGATCCCTTCAGTTTCAAGATACTCATTTACAGCTCTGGTCCGATGAGGTCGGGCGTTATCGTCCATAAAAACGAAGGAATTGCCAACAGCTGCGCGTCTCACGTGAGGATGTAGAATCTCTCTGAGATACCTATCACCTGTCATCGTTCCCTCCACATGAATTAATTCTGTGCGATCATTCAACATGATACCAGCCCAAAACATAGCACTTCCTCCTCTGAAGGGTGGAACGGGGTGAGCATGGACAAGCTGAGCAACTCTCGTTGGATCCCGCCACACACGTATTCGATGGCTATCTTGTACCAAACAAATCCTTGTCTCGTCGGAAAAAAACACCGAATTCCAAAATTCTTCATGCAAGGCTGCGTGTTCTAGAGCCCACTGTAGTCGGCGAACTCTGTGCTCAGGTTGTAGTCTGGGCACTCTTATTGGTCGGCGATACCTCAAACCTGTCGCAAGTATTCGTCTTCGTAATGTCGAGATCGATACTTGAACTCCCAACGCATGTCTCATATCTCTTTGGAGTGCTGGTATTGCCATGGTTGGGTTTATTCGGATAGTTAAGTGGATATAGCGGTTCTGCCGCTAATTAGTAACACGCCTTCTACCGCTTCTAGGTCTATCACGAAGAGAATTGGTCTGGAGATACCGGTTCCATACACGAGACACATCACTTTGCCAAACGCCAACTCTGTTTGCCACGAACCTTTGAGAATGACCTTCTCCAACTAAAGCCACTATTCTTGCACGGTCAATCTCACTTATGACTTGATGATTAATGTTTGCACTTAAAATCGTAAAAATGAAATGCCTTGAATGTTAAAATGATCGCACTAAAATTGTTATCTTACAAAAAAAACTGTAAACATCTGTATATTGCAAAAAATATGGAACATATTGAGATGGTAAACATTAATAAACAAGCCAACAAAAAATTGTTAGCGCAAAAAAATTCCTTCGCATCCGAAGAAGGTGATGCAAAACTTTTGAATCTATGAGTATGCCAGTCGTCGTTCTTATGTTATCTATCAAAAGAACAGAAAAACGTATTCCCAATGAAATTACGAGTAGATTATGCGGCACGTATTATTTCATTAGATGGGTGAACAAAGCCACTAAGGCTTCACATATGATGAAATGTGAACCTTCTCTCTTCAGGGCACATTTTTTTTTCTTCATGTGCTCGTAGATAAACTTTTGTATGACACTTATGCGTGAAGTACTTTTGCCTACTCGTTGCGAAAAAGGCACTCGCTACGCTCGTTCCTTGCAGTTTCGCAACTCGTGCGCAAAAGTATAACTTCACGCACTTGTATCATAAATAACTATTATCTAAATATTTCTAGTTATAAAACTATCAAGTCTCAGTCTGATCATTACTATTTTATTCAAATCACCTCCTGCGTTGAAGATATCAACCATAATATCACTAGATTAAAAATATTTACCCTGGAATCCCTCCACTTTCCATATAATTGGCTAAAGTAACATCATTCGACCATACGTCAAACTGCCATTTTCGCAAACCTAACACTCCACAATGTACACGTCCCGTATGAATACCGACTCTCATATTGACATTGACGTTCATTACACCTCTCACCAATCTGAAATTCAAAAATAAATTTAGTCCAGTAACGGTAGTCCAGAACAAGGCCAAACCTTGAAAATAGGTCGGGCCGATGCCATTTTTTTTTAATTTGCAGGTATTGATGGCTACATTCACCTCTCAAAATCTCATATATGGAGAAATGCCCGCAAGGCCCGGAAAATGGCCCTCGGAGCCCAAAAACGTTTTTGGCCGATATCTTCCAAAATATGGCACTTAGAAATTTGCGGTTTTGATAAAAATGACGAGCAGTTCAATACCTACAAAAATGATCCCAATGGTTTTTTCGCTAACCCAATATTTATTGCAAAAAAGGGGTCGCGAAAATTATCATGCTTGGAAAATAAAAATACGGCATTTTCTCAGCCAATGTGTGAGCCAAGGGGACTGGATATACACGTATCTTGATTTTTTGAACTTCGAGGGTCAATCGTAGATGGCGCCACTAGTTTTCTCCCTCCTCACGTAATAATCCCGGCAATGAAGGTGCCCCCAATAACTATCTGTTTCCTGAAAATTTTTGGAGTTGAGAACGCTGTTTTGTACTCTCGGCCTGATCCTTGGAGCTCTTAGGTCTTCGGCAATGTAGCCTAGAGGTCTGCCAATTTTTGGCAAGTCATTTTCAATAATTCGGCAAAAAAGTTTTTGAAAAATAAGATTTATTTTTGAAAGTATATGAGAATTGGAACATACATGAACAATTAGACATCTATCCATCACCATTCCAACACATTTATCTCAGATGGATGTTGCTGGCTGACATCATCAACCCCCTCTCCATCCATGCCTTCTGTTTCTTCCTCTTGCTCCTCTAGCTCTCTATCTTCACCTCCACCAATTTCTGCCCCTCCCTCTGCTTGATCAGCTGATACAATCACATCTTCATCCTCATCCTTGTAATTACAGTTATTTGGGGAAAGTTTTCAAACAAATTGTTTTGATATACACGCGTGAAAGTACTTGATATATATATATTGACGGAAAGGTCAGAATGTCCTCTTCAATATGGTGTAATTTTCACTCTCAAAAATTCAAACCACAAAAAGAAAGTAATCATGAAAACAAAAACTTGGATTTTCAGGGGGTAGAGATTCTCTAGATTTTCCGGAAAACTAAAGGAGTTGAAATGAAAAAAAAAATTACCGTTCACAAGGGGAGAACATAAGCTTTCGAATGAGGTGTATCAGAACCCGATAAAAGGATCCATTATCCCTAAATTCCGGGATTTTCCATAAAATTTCGGAAAACTCCGAAAATCCGGAAAAACCGCCCTGACGAAAACACGTGGTTTATTGGAATGCGCGAGAAAATGTTTATGTAATCCCCCGGAGTGTCTTCGAAACCCTTCCAAGTCCCATTATTCGGAAGGATTCGGTCAAAATACTTTTTATAGACAAAATACAACTAGATTCATAGGGGGGGTCAAAATATCGACCAAAATTTTGCTTTAGCGGGAATTCCCAAAATTCTGGGGGCCCAAAAAAAAAACCAGTGACAAGATATTATAGATGCAGATTTCTCCTTTCAAATGAACTTTGAATCATAAAAAAATATGCATTTTTACCCGAGTAATTAGAAAAATTGTCCATCCGCTCAGAAATTAAGGAGCTGAGAGCGCCTCCCGAGATCCAGGTCAGATGTAAAAAATACGGCGCGCGTTTGTGGCCCGTTATCTCGAAAACCACCAAATTGACGACGATAACGATAGGGACCATTTTTGTAGGCATTGATCTGATCTTCATTTCTGTCCAAATCCGAAATCTCTAGGTGCCATATTTTGGGAGATATGGACCAAAATAGTTGGGAAAATGGATTTTTGGGCTCTTCAGGGCGATTTTCAGGGTCTTGCGGTCATTCCGCCACATATGAGATTTTGAGAGGTTAATGTACACATCAATACCTACAAATTAAAAAAAAAATGACACCGGCCCGACCTATTCTCAAGGTTGATACCCTTATTTACTGGACTAATTGCAATTAAATTGATAGTATAACAAAATAAGTAGTTGTCAAAATCTTGCATAGTGGTATGTTATACAGTGCTATTCAAAAGCCCCCTCCCTCCCTCGTATCTTTTGAACGGGTACACTTACATTAATAATACATTACATTAATAATATATAGTAATAGATGACGTCACAGTGCTACTCTGGCCAATAATTTTAAATAGGACCTTATGGCAAGTGATATCTCGTTTGAAAGGCTTTGACATTGGCTACATAGCCATATTAATTTTGTTTGGGTTTAAACTAATTTTGACGGATAAATTAAATAGGTATCCTATCAATGTAAGTGTATCCGTTTAAAAGATACGAGAGGAGGAGGGGACTTTTCAATAGCACTGTATAATAAGAGTAGTGATAAGCTCACAACACAAGTTACGTACTATACTTTTTCTACGATTACTTCCATTGATAAAAATTAAAAAGTCTAACAAGTAGCTTTTATTTATTCAACAAAATTCTGGAACAATTTGAATTGAACGTTTTACTCGTACTTATAGCCTTATCCGCTTTTGGTTATTCAATAAATCGCAGTGAAGTATTTAATAGCTATTTGTGTATTAAGAGCGGAAAGTGATAGCGGACAATCTGCCGAAAGCGGCAACGCACTTTCTGCTCGAATTGCACACAAGATTTTTTCCACGACCACCTTATTTTTAAACAAATAATTAAAAAAAACATGAAAAGTACACTTTATTAGAATGTGATGTTGAAAACATGTAACAATTACTTATTATTTTTATTTATTGAGAATGTTTGTGACTTCCTTGCTTTATAACCCACTGCTTCTAACTTCAAAAATGCAATCAGTTTAGTGTATTTACTGATGTTAATATCATTTTTTACTTGCAAAGTGCTTCGAAGAATCGAATATTGTGACCACAAGGTTGAAGATTTTAGAGTTTTGGATTTTTCGCCAAAATAAGTCAGCAATACATTCTCCGAATATTTTTTAATTTTCTTTGAGTGATACCAATCCATGAAAATATTGTATTGTTTTTCGTATTTACCTCTGGATTTAGTTGGCAGAAGATTAAGAGTAATATTTTTAGCAAAATCTGCTATATCTGGAGGTGTGCTTGAAAATTCACTGTCACTATCCATTTTTCAAATAGCTATTTATGAACAGACAACTTTTTCATAAACTAAAAATGAAATAATGACGTTTCATTAATTCCATAGTCTACTATTTTAACAAAATAGTAGGTAAGTACTTAAATATGCAATCACTGTTGCATCTAGGTTTATAATGCATTGCCTACCTTCTGACTGTTATATTTCTACTACGTAAACTTGTCCGTATAAATCAATACTATGATAATAGGAATCTGCAAAAACGATCAAGAAAATTGTCAATCTTAAAAACGTTATATTTCTAATAAGTTGTAAATATTAATTTTTATCTTGAACTAAAAAATAAATCCTTCACTGTAGTATTGAATCAAAATAATATCAATGTATGAGGTTTAAATTATTTTATAATTTCAATAAAATTAAACATATAAAATATACACCTCCATCTATTTGTTGGTAGCGTAACCTGCAGCGTTGTAAATCCAGTAACTTGTATAAATTGTATTAATTGTAGATGTCAGTCAAATTATATAGGAATATTTATTAATTTCGTTCGAAATATCTTCAAATATTAATATTTCAACTAAAATATTCGGACTGCTCTACATTTTGTTTTAATATATCTATTATTTACTACCTACCTTCCTTTAGTTTATTGTGAATGAAAACAGGCGAACGGAAAAGTACGTTCTAGAGCGTAAATAATGTCAATTATGACAGATCGCGGAAAACATCAACTTTGCGGTTAGATTTGAGTGTGCAAAAGCCTACTTTGGGTAGTGATCGTAGGAAAAGGTCTTTTACCTACTACCAATATGTAATATCAAACATTACGACACTGATATGAGTTTCGCAACGAGAGACTTTACCGCACTAGTGCGGTAAAGTGAAATTAATTGGAATTAACGTGTCAAAGTTAACAGTTTGCAGAATGCACCAGTCTTCGAATCACTTATATTATTTTTGCTTAGGTCTATTGCGAGATTTAGCGGGTACTAGGGTTTGTATTGCGTTATTTGCAGCAAGTTCTATATCAGAATTTACACTTTCATAGTCGGAACTCATGTGGATACAATTATATCAAACTGAAGTGAACGCGTCAAAATTGACAGTTCGCAAAATAAACCAACAATGAGCGTTATCAATGGGTTATCAAATTCAAATTTCCCATCTCATTTCGTAACATGAATCTTCACGACACTTATATCGTAAATATCAAAAAAATCTACAACTGCCATGTAACGGGTACGATTTGACACTATTTTCAGCATAATGGCATAATGACGTTTATTACCGCACTAGTGCATTTTTGAATAGATAACCGCACTGGTGCGATAATATCAATAACAATACGTTGGATTGAAGTTTTTTTTAATAGGATTTTATGATATACTGTTTTATAATACCTACTGATAAACAGTTGTAGATAATGTTTTGTACGTAATACATGGGATAGAAATTATTAACGCACTTATGTGATTACACGACTCGGCCTACGGTCTCGTTGTGCAAACTTCACATGCGTGCGTTAATAATGTCCATATCTCACTAATTACGTAAATAACTATCAATTACTTCGAATTGAATTTGCTAAACATAGTTATGTATGTCATATAAAATGGATTAATAGTGAAAAATATTGGAAACTAAAATAGCTGATGGTAGTTTATTTAATATTATATTTGACTAATTTGGAAACATGAATTTTTATATCGTTTTAGCAAATACTCAAAAATATAGGTATTCATTTCACAGTGACTAAAGCACCAGCTAAGTGATCGGAATATTATAAAGACAGATCGATGCAGAAAAATGAAGGCTTTTAGTGATGTTCATATAGTATATTACATAACGTGTGCGGAAAGTGACATTTTTCACACGAGTGGGTAATATTGTAGCACGAGCACGACAATCACACGAGTGTGAAAAATCACTTTCACACGAGTGATGTACAGTATTTTTCCTACGATCACGTCATAATTTCACCAAATAATGTGTAATCAACATCTGACATATTAATACACAAAATGTTACAATTGAAGTCAACATAATTGATTTCAAAATTGACAATAGTGACAAAAAATCAAGTATTTTAACTATATAATATAGGTAGGTTATTACGATTAATAATTGATTGGATTATTATAGAAATTGAAAGTGAAATTATTATTGTTCATCATACTTCATACATACTTATCATGAATACCTTTCAAGATGATTATATTTTCCTACTATTATAACAGGTGATTTCGATTAGTTGATACAACATCGGACTTCTGACGGAGAGTATGCGGGTTCGATCCTCGACCGCGCCCTGAATTTTTTTTAAATCAAGAAAATGACAAAAATTTAACTTTTCAAATAGATCGCTTTAAATTTAGATATTACATAGGTAAATCTAATTAATAATTATATATTTGACAGCTTGCCAGTGGTCAATCTTAATAATAATTAATTTGACAGCTACCGTACACGTACGGATAAGTTTTTTTTTTCGTACGCGTATGAATAAAGGCCACTTTCCATAGAACTAGACAGTGCAATATATGTCCTATGTGATGTGTGATGTCGGTACGGTACATAAAGGAAAAGGTTGGGCTTAGGTATCCTTTGCACAACAACCAACATGCTTTTAGGTGTGGCAAGTCAACTGAAAGTGCCTTACACCAACTGGTAACCCAGGTGGAGAAGGCGCTGGAAAATGGCATGATAACCCTAGGAGCTTTCTTGGATATACAAGAGGCGTTTGACAGAACCCCTGTAGGATCCATGTGTAGGGCTGCGGCAAATCATGGAATAGAGCCAATGATCACTCACTGGCTTGGGGCCATGTTGTGCAACCGTACAGTAGAGGCCACATGGAAAGACCATGTGGCAAAAGTAATCGTCGCTAGGGGATCTCCGCAAGGGGAAGTTCTTTCGCCCACATTGTGGAACCTAGTCATTGACGAGCTAATAACCCTTTTAAACGGTGAGGGCTTTCTAACGATTGGGTATGCCGATGATATCGTTGTCCTTGTTGTTGGAAGGCACATTACCGTTCTCAGGGACCTCATGCTCTGAATAGGGTACATGGGTGGTGTAACGAACACGGACTTGCAGTTAATCCTGCCAAGGCTGAGATAGTTGCTTTCACCAAAAAGAGAGGTATAAGACCTGAGGGTCTAAATCTTGATGGGGTACCACTGCCGGTGGTTGAACAGGTGAAGTATCTAGGAGTGATCCTTGATAAATCACTGACATGGAAGGCTCATCTTGATAGTCGCCCAAGCAAGGTGACAAACACGTATTGGGCCTGTAGGAGAGCCATTGGTCCGAGGTGGGGACTGACTCCCAAAACGATCATATGGTTCTATAGAGTTATTATGCTGCCTATGCTGACATATGCGGCTCTGGTCTGGTGGCCGAGGGTAACCTTGGTCACGGCTAGATCGCAACTGGCACGCCTTCAAAGGGTGGTCAGTTTGGGTGCAACTGGCTGCATGAAGACTACACCAACTGCTGCGATGGAAGTGATCCTTGGTCTTCGGCCTCTTCACCATGTGATCGAGGCTGAGGCGGGGAGTACTTTCCTGTGCATGAAGCGTCTGGGATACGTGCGAAGAGGGGAAGAGTGCAAACACGTCAAGATGCTCCGGCTCCTGGAAGATATTCCAGTTCTGGCTCGAGCGTCTGACGAATGCTTGCGCAAGTACTACTTCGCAACCCCATACAGGGCTATGATCCGGGACAGAGAATCCTGGGATAAAGAGACGAATACACAGCCTCATGGGACTGTCTGGTTCACAGATGGCTCATGCTCTGGTGTTTGGCAGGGTCTCCCTCTCTCGCCCTCGGACCTGAAATATCATTCACCAAATAATATAATCGGCTTTGTTAATAAGCTGAATTTGTTTGGTGGAATCTGAATAGGTGTGAGCCACAATAGACTCTTGCGAGTCGCAGTGGAGGGCCTTATAGACCCACTCACCACAAACCTAACCTAACCCAACCTATTGTCCATATTTATTCGCTTCTGGAGAATTGAGATACAATTGATTTTTTCATAATTTCTAAATTACAATGTCCGCCTATGGTTAATTGCGGCTTTAGGGTCTCTTACCTGAAATCGTGTTATCAGTATGATGAACATATTATATCATAGCACTTTTTTTCACTTTTTGCTCGTGTAAGGAAATTTATGACTATTCTACTCACGCTATAGCATCTATCATGTCCAATCCCATTTCTACGGTACAATGTGCGTGGTCCGGGCGAGGTTCAGGTAGGCCTGAGACACAATAATAACAGTCGCCTAGGAGTTTGATTCGGAGACAATGATGTTCTGCTGCCAAACGATCGAATCTAAATAAAAACATATTCTATATATTATAAACTGCTTCACAAAAGTACACAAATATTCGATTTACGAGTATGCTAGAAATTATTAACTATTTCATTTTGTAGGGTTTTGAGTTGAATGTCCATTTGATCATTTGACCAATTTTTCAAAGTTTGTGAGCTTGAGACAAGCTGTTTCGTATTTTCAAGAGTCTTACATCAGTTATTGTTTCACTTATAATAAACACAAGAGGTTTGTTTTTCATCAGATGAATTTAGGTTTTTAAGAAGAAACTGTTGCCTAGCAACTAGACAATAAAAATCGTCAACCATTAAGGCCCGGTTGTACATTTGAAGCTTAAAATTGAGCTCAACTGAGCTGGGCTTAAAATATAAGCTTAGCTCAACCCTAAGCCTGTTGTACAAACAAGGTTCAGTAGCAGCTCTACTGAACCTATATTTGCAAGCGTTGGTAGAACTTCTTTCGAACTGACGCATGCGTATGAAGTAAATTGGTCACAATATGTTTGTCAAATAACCTAACTAATGTCATATTTGCTATCTATTAGTTTTACAAAAAATTTCCTCTGATATACAATCTGTCACAAAGCGAACGGTTTCTTTAGAAAGACGAAATCTTTGAATAAACTCATGATCTCTCCAATATTCAAAGTGATTCATACGCTCTCTATACACCCGAGGTCTTCTCGGGTGTTGTACGATTCCAATAAGTTCCAAAAAATCCTCATCATCGGCTAAAATATCCATAATTAACTTTGACAAACTTTCAATTTAATATTAAATTAAGTACAGGTTATGTTTTTTCACATTCACATTTAAGCCACGGAACATGATAACAATTTATGTTACGTGCTTAAGCTTACATTAAACCTGCCCTGTTGGAGGCTTTACTAAGCTTAAGGTTTAAATGAAGCTCAACCGTAACCCAACTTTGTACAACAGCAATCTGACGCTGAACCTGAGTTCACACTTGAGCCTTCACTAAGCTACAATTGTACAACCGGCCCTAAAAGCGCGACACCGAAGGTGACTGCATAAAATACTTCAACCTAGAATTGTAACTGGGATTGCAGAGAATGTTGTCAGTTACGATGAGGCCAAACTGCAGAGGGCACTGATTATCAACAATAGTAATGTCAAGATGTCAAAATTTCCGTGTTTGTGTTAGACACTTTAGTGATGACTGTAAAGTACCTACCAGGAAAAAGAGGCTGAAAAGAAAAGCTGTTCTCACTTTATCCATTCCAGGTAATTACCTGAATTTAATATTAGGTGCAAGGGTTCTGGTCGACTTCGCCACCCTCGGAATTTTATGTTAATTTCAGATTTGTTTGAAAGCTTACCTTAAATAAAGTAGATTAGAACAAAAATTTCGCTGGATCATCCAGTAATTACTTCAAAAATCACGATTTTATTTCAAAAAATTGTACTTTTTCAACACTAATTTCTACTATTTCACGATAAATATTTTCACTTTAAACAGTGAAGGTTACTATCTTGAACTAAATGTCAGTCTGTTTCACACAAAAAACCGGAAGAAAATACTTAAATTTTCCCAATTTTTAGAAATATTCGTAAGCATAAATATTTTTGTTTGACATTTAAGCTTATAAAATTACACACTAAAATCTTATGTCAGTGCTTATGTCTAGATATCCTAGGTTCACAAATTAGGATCAGGTGATACTTCCTAACGGCGTTGTCAAATGGTCTTAATTTTCTTTCAGCTGAATACATTGTAATAGATTACATGAATATATCACAATATAAAATTATTTGCATTTACAATCATAGAAATTAATATAATAGTTGGGTTTACAATTTTTTCCTTATTATTTTGCTCCGTATTTAATAATATTTTAGTTACACTTTGATCTGTGTCAGTTGGTCGGGAAGCGGTATGTGTTGAATTATCTCTAGTATTGATACTTTTCATAACGACATTTTCTAGTATTAAGTATTTCAAAACAATATATTTATAACGGTACGTTGTATTGATACTTTACACGGTATCGCCCATCTCTATATATGTCAAATTATTTAATTTTGACGTTAGTAATACCAAATTGTTACGAACTTGCTATATTACTGCAACGATGAATTCATTGAAAAATCGAAAGGTGTTTACATATTATAACTTCATGAACTGGAGGTTAATTGACTTTTATTTAATAAAGAAATCAAGGGTCGTGGACAAAGTATAGTATTCTACTCGCAATTTATGGCCAATATTCACTCGGGTGACTTGCGCCCCTCGCCTGCGGATCGGGACGCAAACGTCACCCAGCGTGAATAATGGCTATCATAAATTGCTCGTTTAATAATATACTATTCTCCACGACTAAATGATAGCGCACAAATTATTTCTACATATTTAGCTTTACACCAGTGAATAATAAAAGAATTCATTTTCGTTAGCCAATCACATTCTATAATTATCGGAATTCACGCTAAAATGAATTTAAATGAATAAGTCAAATCGTCTCTTTAAAACGTCAAATACCTAAGAACGCAAATCGCTTCTGACAGCGCGTCGTTTGAAACGTCAAAATAATTATAAAATTATAATTTTACGTATTATGTGAATATGTACGCCTCCCGGAATTAATTTCATTTATAAATGTAAGGGTTCCGATTAAAAATATAAGTTACCTATATATATTTACTCTTTACATTTTTATAAACATGTTTTATAGCCTAGTGGTGGTTGACTATGTCGCGGACGATCGATGTTCGATCCTCACTGGAAGTTTTTTCTTTTCAGTCGTGGAGAAAGTATAGTCTTTTACTTGTGTAGAATGGCTATTATTCACTTGGATGATTCCTAAGCTCACTCGCTGCGCTCGCTCGATCTGGAAACTTCATCCGCGTGAATAATAGCCATCATTTTGCACTCGTTGAATAATATACTATTCACCTATAATTGTTATCTTTCATCAGAGCTGAACATAAAAGAATATTTGGCAAACTCCTGTTGACGCGAAATTTGCGAAATACTATCAGTCACGATTTTAATGTTTTAATAAATAGCTGCATTTTGTGTTATTTTGGTAAAGTCAATTTATTTTTAAAAAATTTAACACTCTTCCTCAATTTGATATTTCAAATTCCTGCTGAAATTTAGAGTTCCTGCGGCCAAATTTCAGATGGCTTCTAAGACAGTAATCACTGCTGCAATTACAATTCTAGGTTGGAATACTTTATGATTTCAAGGATCTTGAAGAACGCATTCGTGAAGCATATCGGAGCGTTACACCAGCTAGGATTAAGACGGGGCCAGCACAAAAATACTTTTAACACGTTTTGCAGCTCTCAAGGATTCTGCAGGAAATAATTTTGAACATTCGCTGTTCGTTTTTTCAATTGCATCAAAGGTATTTTATTTAAAATTGATACTTCATGAAATATTATTGCTTTGGTTATTATTTATTGAAAAGATACCAAGTATGTGCTATCGTTGTATTCCAAATATAATGACACGCAATTTTAAATGACAGTATTCAGGGGGTGCCTTTTGAAAATAAAAAGTGAGTAGTAGCTAGCATAGGGCTGTCAAAAGTAGAAGATCATTTTATTAAGTCATTAGAAAGGTGCTTTGATGTCATTGAAAGTATTTTTTTTTTATTTATCTTTTATTAGGTATTGCCTGCTCACGTTAATTTGGGACCCCCTCTAGGTATACCGATCTTCGAACATTTAACGTTAAATATACTCATAAAACTGTCAAATTATTCCGTGCTCCCTGGTTGATCCGTTCAGTTCACCCAGTAGAAGCATGAGGAGGCCATCCTTCTATTGACGGTCCATGAAATGATGTTCAAGAATACCTCTCATTCATTCTCGTTAGACCCACGTCTCCTTTCTCTCGGTTGTTCTACCACCCGGTTTTCGAATAATTGAGTCCCAGAATAGAGGAATGATCACTTAGGAACGTTCTATCCTATCGCCGTCAGAAATTTATGTCTTGGAGGGTTACAATAACAAGCCAACAACTCGCTTCCTTGGTTCCGATAAGCCAAACGTTATCATTCAAAAACCACTGCATATTGACCGTGTGACGATATGCAATGTTAGCACACAGTATAATTGGTCCGTATTTCATTAAGGATAATGATGGCACAACTCTTACTGTTACCCAGGAACGTAATAGAAAAGCTATTTGTCCAGGATCTCTGAAAGTTTTGTCGTGCCAGAAACCTTCGGATAAAAAACCTGTGGCTTCAACAGGACGGTGCAACCATTAACACTGCTCGTCACACTGCAGGAAGCAGGAAGCACGACGGCGAAGCCGGAATGCTCGAAATAGAGCGAGTGTTTTTAAGACCAGTTATCCACGAATACTTTACGCTATTTTTTTTCATTGGTGCACTTTGAAATTATAAGTACTGGTCTATAACTACTACAACAACAAGAAATGGAAATCAAGATGGAAATAAGAACTAAATGTCAAATGGTTGAATTCGTGATGTATATGATGTATACCTTGCGTTGTCATGGAAATACGAAAAACATAAACTAATTTGTATTTTGATGGAAGTTCAACCTCATTGAGTTCAGTGAATGTCAATAGTATTAATTTAAATACCATTTCCTAAGATTTGAAAAATCGAAAATATTATTATTTCAAACAATACCAACGTCACTTTCAATTCTAATTTATAAATTTGACATTGTTAAGTATTGTTCGAATAAAAGTTTTGACGTTACAAACTACTCCTGTTAGATCAATAATAAAAAAATTGTCATTTATACATATTTTAGACTTCGTTTCTCGAGTTGTTGATGTTGCTACGGTAAAGTTCGATTTAAACACGCTGAGGCGTGTAAAATGGTTCACCAATGAAAAAAAATAATTTCTTTCATCTGTCATTTCAAAATTATTATTTGTACTGGCCTATTAATTCTTATTTTAAGAGAGTTTCAGCTGTTTAAGCTAGTAAAATACTGATTCAACTTTTCTTTAAATAAGAGTTACTATTTATACTTACCGTGCAAACAACTCGTTCAAAATTCGCACCAATTCTTCAGCAGTGCATTGATCAGAAAGAGTTGTAAACCCGCATATATCAGCGAACAAAATGCTGAAATGAAAACAAAAAAGGTTAACCACGCTGAAAATTGAGTTCCTTTTGCTGTACTGTCAGTAGTGATACCGCAAGTAATTGAATTCTCGTGATTTATTCATAATGATTTACCCATTTAATAACGAAACTGAGCTACAGGACCAGCGATGTTTTCTACAAGCAGCTCAGTTGAGTCGTGAAATAAAAGACAAAGTTGTGAGATAAATTCAGTCACGAGTGGAATTTTATTAGACCATTTCACAATCAAAGTGAAAGGTAAAAAATCTAAAATTCGGCAGAATTAGAGGAAATCAGCAAAAAAGATAAGAAGTTTATTAGAGAAATAGTTCGATAAACAGGAAACATTCATCAGTAAAATCCAGACTGATACTTTGAAACGAAATTTCATTCAAATATTTAATAAATTATTTCACTTTTGTGATTCGTGGTGGAATAAACTAGTAGACTAAAAATCAATATTGTAGAAGTATTTTACCGCGAAATTTAAAATTTTGAACTGTCTCTAAATGAGAATGAGAAAGGTTCCGGCAGAGCTTCTCTCATCGTCTGTCGACAAAGCTCCTTAAACGGCACGTTCCTCTAACACAATATGGAAACTAGATGCCTTTTTTTTTTTATTTTACCGCATCAACCTCTTGGGTTATGAGCGGGGACACAAAGTGTGACTACAAGAAAAAACATACAATAGTTCTTATATTTTAAAATAGAGATTGGAGTCTTTCAGAAATTTGAGTAATTTTTCACAGCTTTCACTTAACGCGCGTTTGATATTAGGTGGGATGCTGTTAACTGTTCTTCTAACACTAAAACTTGCACAATCCAACAGTATATGTTTTATGGTTAGAGGCACATCACATATTAAACACTGCTTTGGTGGTTCTTTATTGAATAAATGCTGGTGTGTGATGGCTGAATGTCCTATTCTTAACCTGTTTGAAACAACCTTGTCTTTTCTGTTCTGTGGAAGTCTCAATCTGGATTTTACCGATGGCATCATTTCTTTAAGTAGTGAATTGGTTTCTTCCCATTTTTTTTGCCAGATGTTCCATACATAATCCTTTATATCTGGTTTGAAATCGGAAGTTGGAATTTTTTCAAAAAATGTTAGATTTTCGCTGCTTACAGAATGTCGTGCAATTTCATCGACTTTTTCATTCGATGGTATGCCTACATGAGAAGGAACCCACAGGAACTCTACTTTAACGTGTGTTTTCTGGAGTCTGTAAAGTTTTTCTTTAATATTTAAGATTATTTGGTGAGTGGGAAATAATTGTTTCATTCCTAAGAGAGCACTATAGGAGTCCGATATTAATAATAAGTTTTTGTTTGGCTGTTTGTAGCTTCTCAATGCTTCAAGTATAGCGAGTAACTCTCCCGTATATACTGAACAGTGAGGATTTAGCCTGATTGCGTAACTGTTGGTATCTTGTAAGAATGCTGATGCAATTCCGTTTTCTGATTTAGATGCATCCGTGAAAATATGATTATAGCTAGTGAATTTAGAAATGAGATCATAGTATTTTAATTTGTATATGTGGTCGCTGGTAGAGTGTTTGGGCTGATTTGCTAATGAGAAGTTGACTGCTGGTATTTGTATTATCCAAGGAGGAGTTTCATGACATAATGGTAAAGACAGTTGAAATTGATCAATATTGAAATCTGATCTTTTTAACCTCTCATAAAATGGTAAGTATTTTTTTTGGGTGTCTGGGATAGTATTTGTACCATGAAATATTGTTGAAAAGGAAGGATTGTTGTTTTTTAGAACCGACACTCTAGATGCATAGCATAAAGATAGATATAGACGTCTTAGATATAAAGGAGGTTGTGATGTACTAGATGTCTTATTTTCACTTTATAACGTTGAAAACACTAAATAAAAAATTCCTTATGGGAATTTTACATAGAAATAGAGTTTCTTTGGAACCAGTCCAGGCTCCGCCCACAGTTGTAACGTCAGACTTAGGCTGTCTATTTGCATAATATTTCCTTCAACTTACGATCATAGGTCAAATATTTCATAACCATTTTTTTAAGTGTGATAGTTATACAGATACAAATATTTGATAATTACCTACTTGTTTTAAATCAATTTTATTAACATTAAAAGAATTATACAATTAAATAGATTATAATGTATAAAAATTATACCATAAATATATACTTTTTTTACAAACCACATCCTTGGCAACCATGCACAATAACGGTGACGGCTAACCTAACCTAACATAATCAAAACATCAAAACATGCTCAAAATCACTTGTAATCTGTTCTCAAAATTCATGACGCCATTTTTGTTTGCTTCATTGTTTGAAGGTGTTCAATCGGCGATATTAATTGTGTTATTCGACTAATCGATTGTGCGTTGTGGTGATATTAACTATAAAAATATAGTGGTATAGATTATTATTCTTATACAATGAATAAACATCAAGGCGAAGTGTATTGTTCATACAGAGACTGTCCAAATAAATTTTATTCGGAAAGAAAAATAAAGTTCTCTTGATTTCCAAGGGATGGGAGTATTTAATTTAATATCCCGGCCTACGATGAAAGAAATTTTTTGATATTAACTTTGGTGCTACAAATTATTATCAAAATTCTCCCTTGCATAGGTGTATATTGTATCACCTTTGATAATAAATGAATTGAGGAATATTTTTACTGTAAAATTTGGTTGATTATTGTAATTATTTGTGTTATCTAAAAATGTATTTATTAATTAATCTCCCAAGAGTAATGACTATTTATAACAAATCATAGAAATGTACATATATGTATTTAATAAATACATAAATATATATTCGACTATGATTATTGCTTTAATTAATTGCGCAGTTTTGAAGTTTGTGGAAACTTCCAAAAAAACTAGATCCGGCACTAGAAATTGTTATTGTCCCCGAGTCAATACTGCAATTTGGTGAGAAATTGAGAAAATATTTTAAACTGGCAACATCGCGGCCATACCGAGTTAAAGGTCCAAAGTCATTGACGACGGAGCTGAAAATCGTTTTATGTTTTACCGGGATTCGTATCTGTCCTCTTTATAATCTGTGGTATTATACTATCTGACAACACGAAAGGATTGGTTTGACCAATATATGGAGATAATATTCTGTCAAAACTATATTGAGGATGTTAATAAGACCTGTTGGGAGTGCGTGTAGGATATCGATTATACATTACATATTTATCGATATATTATTATTATTATTATTATTATTTATCGACCTACCTGACATTTTCGTGCTTTTGTATATAAATTTTATGGAATTGCTCTTGTTTGGGTTGTCCCGCAATATCAGCTTTCATCTCCATGGCAACATGACGTGGTAATACTGACAATAACAATCTTTCCTAGAAAAAGAAGAAAAAAAGCAGAATGGGTAACTGTTAATGAAGAAAAATATACAGGGCGTCTTAGGGACCAACGATTTACCTGTTGCTGATTTTCTCTTTGGATTTTAAGTCTTGCTTCGATACACTGCCTTGTTTCCAAGAAAGCTTTTCGTTGAGCAACTTCTCTCGGATAATGTGTGCAAATTCCAGCAACGTTGGTACATAAGAAAATTAACAGGCAGCTAACTACCTACAAAATAAAATCGTCATTCACGTTTATTATCGAGTAAGTTTGATTTTTTGTTAACTGCTATTTGTTCATGAGTTTTAATCCTTTCGATTCTACAGGGTGTTCCAATACTACGTAGCAGCACAAACTTACATTTTTTTCAATGGAACGTACTATCTTTTGTTTAAGAATCGGAAAGATCTCACCGAGAGCGTTACAAAAATATAGCATTCTAATATATTATAAGGGTGTTTTACAAAGATATGGCCAATTATTAGCAAAAAAGACTTCCTCTTTAACACTCTGCAGAACAGTAAATTAAAATAAATAAACAGGTCTTTGTGTTCAAATGTTATACACACATCATTGACTGTGCTCAGTATTAATTACTTTTTTCATCTGTGGCTTCTTTAATACAGGGTGAAACAAAACGCAAATCAAGCAATATCTCAAAATTTTTAAATGAATCACCCTATAAGTCTTTTTACAATTTGTTAGTACAATTAATAAACTTTCAAACGATGTAGTGAACTTAGGGCATTAGTTAATGGAAAATCGTAGATATTTTATGATAATGGTCAAAAACAAGTATTTTACATACAGAAAATTAAATGGTATTAAATTTTTACATGCAACATCTTGTGAATTTTAACATTTCTAAGGCATAAATTCTAATCTTAATTTTGGATGCATCCAAGATATCTTTGACTTCTACTCTTACCATTAGAGGAAGGAAAGAAGGAATTATGTTGGAAGAAATACTTTTGTTTACTGTAAGTAGGCTAATGTCATTATAGTAGGTACTAATAAATATAAAAGCAGTTTGTAGTCTTTACGAAATAATTACTCAAGTCACCACAAACAGTATATCTTATTTATGTAAAATGCAAGCTTGTAATTCATTTTCCAGCTTTTTCTATTTTTGAAAAACTAACAATTATGAAAACCAACATTATAAGAACACTCACATTTACATAAATGAACATTGACATTCTATAAAAAGTATAGTAGTTTATGCTGTGTTCAAAATGGCGAACATTTACTTCCATACAATTCTTTCCAAAAACGAGGATCTTACTCTTTCCAACATAGCTGGAGCTATTGTGGAAAATGCGTTACGTTTGATACACAAGTTGCTTGATGTATCCCCATAAAAAGAAATCCATCGGTGTGAGATCAGGAGATCGAGGAGGCCACGAAATTGGTCCACCACGTCCTATCCACCTGTCGGTAAAATTTATGATATACAGATGCTCCATCTTGTTGGAACCACAAGTTAACTATTGTGTTTGAATCAACTTCCTAAACACAAACGAAGAATACAGCAATATTTCTTTGACATTTATTAGTAGATACTATGTTGATAGTAGCCCACTTGATATAATCAAAAATATGGCTTGATTATGTTTCGCCCATTCTCAAACAAGCCTATAATAACAATTCTTGAAAGTGAAACATGAATAAATATGAAATTTTTGGTAATTCCAGGTAGGTACCTACGGTATTAGCAAATATTTTATTTCATTGATTAGATATTGTAGATGCATCCAAAATTACGATTAAAATATATGCCTTAGAAATGTTAAAATTTACAAGAGGTTGCATGTAATCCTCCGATGTCAGAAGATTACCCCACCCTGTATAATTGAAAAAATGTAGCACAACTTACTTCACCAGCCTTCTAGACGTTGAAAGATCAACTCCCGCCATTTACCTGTTTTTTTACGATATCTCAGGATAGGAAAGAGATATCGCCTTGCGGTTTGCAGTGTTCAAATACTAATTTAGTCTACTTTTCAAAGACCTACTTCAATTTTTATGTTTCCATTTAAAATTGTTACGAGAAAACACACTATACAAAAAAACAGCGCTCTCTAGCATCCATATTATACATCAGATTGCTTCATATTCACAAATTTCAGATGGTTCAACAAGAGCTCTTTCAAACAACATCAAGTTTATTAAAATCGGTCAAGCAGAACCAGAATTACAGGCGTTTTTTCGTAACAAGGTTCCCACTCTCCCCCACCCCTTATTTGAAGAGATACTTGTCATATTAAAAATATGCAGAATTTGTCGAGGAATCTGACTATAATATTCAATATGCTCCTTAATTGCGTAAGTTTTGAAAAATTTTGCATTCAAAAATTTCAACTGTCAAATACGCCCTTTAGCGGTGGACCTACATTTCTGTAAATAATTTCCAGGTTTTTCTCGAGGTCACTTTTGATACAAATTTTTTTCCCCGAAGCTATATACTATAAACGGTTTCCGAGATATGGCCGGGAGCCATTATTATTGGGACACCCGGTACAATATGTAACATGAAAGATTTAGTGATCAAGATTTGATTGACATTGCTATGAAATGGGAGAATACGGTCTGCATTCAGAACGAGACAACATTTGTTCAGAAACTAAATGATATAGATCCCAGTGATGCTAAAATTATATGCAGCTATTTTATTAATATTCTCAAGTTAAGGTCGTTTGTTCCTTGTGAACAAGCTGAACTGCTATCATATTGGGTCATTTCACGTCAAATCGATGAATAACTTAGATTTGGACAAGTTTTCGTCAGGAGTTTTCTTTTATCTTATAACGAAATTCTGCAGATGGAAAAGAATGTTTTCAAAAGTTATGCAAAATCCAAAATACAACTATTTTTCCTGTAAGTTCCTTGTGGCATTATTTACTGTTTTTTCTCTTATTTTTTGGGAATGAAACCACAATATTGTTTTTTATTTTTTTATTTCGACGTTTTCGATAGCGTTCCAGCTACCTTTGTCAAGATTAAATGATGATAAAATAATTTTTGGTCCCTATCTGACACAATGAAAAAATATGACAACTAGTTGACAAAGGTAGCTGGAACGCTACCGAAACGCCGAAATAAAAAATAAAAAACATTATTGTGGTTTCATTCCCAAGAAATAAGAGAAAAAATAACAACTATTTCTCCTGTCTTTTGAACTTTTTGTCTCAAATATCTCGGAGAACTATTTAAATAGAAGGAACATACCGGTATACAGTGTAACGAAGACGCTGATATCTCAGGTCAAGAATCAATCAGCAGTAGTCATATCCACGATACACTTACGTCACGCGGGAACCAGAAATTTACACTTACCTCTCACCACAAGTCTTTGGATTCATTGTATTTTCATGCAATACACGGTGTTGTTAGTTTTAATTTCAATTTTACTTGAGTTGATTCGTTTATTTGGAATTTTATTACCTACTAATTTACTGTCATTGATGATATTTAATACTGTTTTATAATATGAGGCTATTTTTGTTTTGTATATATAATTAAGGGATATTAATAGGAAAATCAGTTTTCAAAACTGCCTGAAAAAACTGGACAAGAAGATGTCAACATTTACAAATTTCAAAAAATGATTGTGAATATAAGCTTTTTCTGATTTTAACATATAAAGTGACACTTTTTAAAACTGATTGACATTATTAAACGTCTTACTTTTTGTAACTAGTTGCATAAAGTAAAATTAGTGACAAGAAGAATTATTCTATTTATTAAACTGTTATAATACAGGTTAACAACATAAATTATAAACTAATTAATTATTATAAATATTGATAACACAATTATTGCGCTCATTCAAACTAATTCCCGACGACATATTTTTTTCATTACCCGAACTTGCTGTTATTTGGGAAGCGGCGCACATTGCATCAGATGTTTCACCAAATATTTCTTGCGCTATAAGTTTTTTATTATTCATGGAATTTCCAACATACCCCTCCGCAACAAAGGTAGATTTCCAACCTCCATGCCTCTTTAATTTTAAAATATCAGCGCCACTGTCTGCTAGGAAAGTGGCAGAGCTTCTTCTGAAGCAGTGGCCAGTATATAGAACAGGATTTGAAAGACCAAGAAATTGTGCAATAACTTTTGGCAGACTGGTAAATGTGTTAATTCCCACAGGATTTCTGGTCCATTTTCCATTCGCATATTTTACAAAAAATCGGTTGTGTTTTAGAACCTGGGGACGCAACTTGATATATTTTCTTAATATTTCAACAATATTCGTATTTCCAATGTCTCCAGTGGTAATTGCAAACTGCTGTATAACTTTTGTTTTTGAAGGTGGGATATCAACACGAAAATGGCTTCCTTCGCCTATAGCATTTGCAACTGGAAGAAATGTTAATTCTGCCTTTCTGCATGCTCCTGCCATTCCAATTATCATTGCAACCTTAGCCATTAAGTATTCTTTGTCATCAGCTTCCACTAGAAATTTGGCAAAATCTTCTTTAATAAAAACTTTTGACTTTTTAGCACTGTACCCGTCCGCTTGCCTTTCTATATATGCTACCAAATTTGTATATTTTTTAATATCAATATTCCTTTTCAGATTTAGTTCAGTCGGCGCGCTCGCTTCGCTCGCGATAACGATCAGTCAATCTAGATCTTTGAATTAGAAAATTCATTGATAAGCATACTGACTTCCCTTCCCCTTTTTGGAAATCATCATATATGGAATAAAAAATCATTTCATATTCATGTCTATCTATATACAAACATGTTTATTCCCTTCCCCTTCTCGAAAAAGTGGCTAATAATTTGTATTCCACATGAATGAGGTTTTTCGATCCTTTTATGAAAACTACATTTTCCCATTTATTCAAGTAAACATTTGCCGAATGTGAAATAATAGCAATATAAATATAAAATATGGCTAAAATTGAATAGAATAATCCACTGGAGCTGTGTTCTTGTAATTATTTTAAAAACCCTTCTTTTTTATAATCAGCAAAATGTTCGTGATATTACGAATATTTATATACCAACTTATCGGGACATTTGACGTTAATTTTCAACTAAAAATCACAAAAATATACATAATTCTTTGTATTTACTCTAACGTCATGGAATATACGTACCAAGTTAGTACCTGTTGAACATACAATATTATGTCTAAAAAGTACATTTTAGATCATAAAGATAGTAAGTACATCGGTGTTATATGTGAAAAGATACATATATAATCTTGGTGTTATTTCCAAGCCGTAACGAGCTACGGAAATGAAAGCTGGCAACATTGCTCATTCTCCGCTCTTTCTTAAATTTGTGACCATCCGATATCAAGACAGAATTGTCAAAAATTGTCAAATATTAAAAAAAAATGGCGGATTTTTGGTACTTTCAATTGCGATTTTCTCTTTCAAAAGTGAATAATCCAAGAATTTGTTTTAATTAAAACGTTCTATAGCAATAGGACTTTCTATTAAAAAAAAAATCGTTGCAAAATTCCGAGGGTCGCGAACCTTACCGGACCCCTTGAATCACTCATTTTTTAAAAATAAAACTAAAAATATATCAATCCCGCTAAAAACCTTCCGTCTTGACTTTTTTACAAAATGTCAAACTGACAACTAACATGAAGTAACAGCAACAAACTAAATTTATGTTTTCCAAATTTTTATCAACAGAAAAAATACAAGAGCTTTTTTTTTATCGGATAAATTTCTCTTTGCAACGAAACAGTTTTGCCAATCACTAATTTTACGAGAAAAACTGACATGATAAAATCGCGACACCGAAGGTGGAGCGATTTTATCTAATGTCAGTTTTTCGAGCAAATTTAGTTATTGGCAAAATTTTGAGTTAAAGAGAAATTTATCTGATGAAAGAAAAGCTCGAGTGTTTTTTGGCAAGATAAATTAACGACAAAATATATGGATGAACAACGAAAATAATTATCTTTATTAACTTGCGACTCATTGTCATTGTGTAAAAGTGACGTCCGCTCACTAGATATTGAGGAAGAGGAGTTTTTATCGCGATAAAAAAGGATGCACCTTTTTTATCGATGTCAAAGTGACAATAACATTTCCAGGTATATGACATATTAACATTGGAGTAAATTTATCAATTATATCAAATTTTATTTTTTTATCACTTTCTTCAAAATTAGAAAAAATCTTGTATGCAATTCGTTACGAAATGAAATTTTGTGTAACTTGTGACACTTCGTTCGTTCCGCAAAAATCTCACGCGTTACACAAAATTAGGCATTTCGTAACTGATGGCATAAATAGCTATTTTCTACTCCTATACTATAAGTTATTAATTAAATGCCAATTTTCAGTTCCATAATGATACTAATTAGAACACTGGTTTTCATTATGAAAATGAAAAATTGACCAATTTATTTGCGCTTCTGGCAACAGCGGTTAAAATAGTGGGACAATCAACATTCGCCCAGCCTTTGGAACTAAGTACACGCCTCGATGCGCGCGCACAATTATTCCTACTCCGTGGTAAGTGTATCGTGGTCATATCCCAAAATTAGAGCTGACACCTCACCAAGATCACAAGGTAACTGGAATTTTGTTATGGATAATTGGCAACATAAATGGAACATTGAGATCTATAACA
This sequence comes from Galerucella calmariensis, assembly GCA_910591675.1. Lineage (NCBI taxonomy): Eukaryota > Metazoa > Arthropoda > Insecta > Coleoptera > Chrysomelidae > Galerucella > Galerucella calmariensis. The sequence continues at coordinate 11,033 of CAJUYG010001885.1, read as the reverse complement.
AAATGCATGAAATAGTGACAAATCTGAGAGAAATTCCCACCCTACCCACTTCAAGATCTAAACAAATTAAAGCTACCCGATTAAGTATTTTACACACAGCCCTAACGCACAAATTCATAAGAAGTTAAAAAGACCCACCTCAATGTACCCAATGTAATGAAAATATGTCCATCAAACATGTTATTTTAGAATGTCCCCAGTTTGCAAACCAGCGACGACAACATAGGATCCCCAACACATTACAGTTAGCTCTCAGAGACCAAATTAACGACTCCTTGAGTTTTCTAAAGACTATGAACATGAACAATTTTAAATTTTACTGTTATCCTATGCCCTTATAACTGCTGGACTGCCAATAGCCCTAAGTGGTTGACGCAGAATATGTTAAATAAAAAAAAGTTACTTCCGGAATTTTTTTGTGAATCTCCAGTTTGTGAAATTTTGAATTCTTGAAAATTGTCAACACTGACTATAAAATGACAATAAATTTTTGTATACCTACTAGATTCTGTGTCTATAGAGTCGGGAGGGTGAGTGTAGGCTCACAGCACTTAGGCCACATGTGACCCATTGTTCATCCTCCCGAAGAGTTGTCCTCGTCCATACTGTCCTTCTCAGGTCACTAGGAGACATCTTCTTTATATCGGCAGGTGTAGGCCAAGACTCACCGAACACACACTCTCTTATCTCTCTTATTGACGATAACTTTCCTTGGCAGTGGCCAGTCAAAAATCCTACTGTTAAACGAAGGTTTTTCCTGATAATCGCCAATTATTTCTTCGGCGCCCGCTTCCCAGGGTCGCCCAGGGTGATCCTGGCTGGACTGCATCCTTTGATTCCATCCCATCTCTTGAGGGATTGAGCATGGGTGTAGTAACCTTTGGGTAGTTCCGCAATTGTCGATGTCGTTAGGCCGTAGGTGTCACTGGTTGAAGAATCGGCAATGCGATTTCCTTCAATCCTGTCGTACCTCTCAACACACCTCAGGATAATATTGTTATCTGCCGAGGCGTTAGCTAAATCTTGGTGGCAGTCTAGTACTAGCCTCGATAAAACACGTTGTCTGTTCAAGGCTGATAGGGCTTGTCTACTATCAGTGCAGATTGTTATGTTTCCGCCAGAAATTCCTCTTCTGGTTAGTTCTCTTATGGCAATTGAGATACTAGCCAGTTCTGTTTGAACCACGCTGGTATTGTTTCCCATTCCCCACTTAATCTTTAGGCTTAGTGCTCTCGAGTAAACTTCTTTCATTTTTGGACCACTGTAAAATCCCGTGACATGAAGAGGACGGATGAAGCTCTCTTCAATCGACTCTTAAAAGGTGCTCTGCGGGAAACAGAGGTCTTGACTCCTAGCAATAATGAGGAACTGGAAAGGAACACAGTATCTATCCAAAACAAAATAGACATTGCCTATAAGGAATCCTGTCCGATGAAGATGGTTTAGACAGGTGGCACGACCAATACCTGGTGGTGCCCTAAACTGGAACACCTCAGAAAGACAGCAAGAACGACCTTTAACAAGGCAAAACGAACAAAACTCAAAGAGAACTGGGTAATATATAAAGGCAACCTCAAAGAGTTCAAAGAAGTTTGCAGACAAAAGCAAAGAGAAGCCTGGAAAGTCTATTGTGAGGCAGTTGAAGACTTCCCACAAATTTCTAGGCTACAGAAGGCACTCTCAAACTACCACCATGAGAGTATCGGCATCCTGACAAGGGAAAATGGCGACAAGGACGCCAACCTTCAAGAGAGCGCTGAGATTCTTATGGAAACTCACTTTTTATTATACTTAACAGAAAATACTACATTTTCAACTGTTTATAAATTACAGTAAATATGACATTTTCGGAACAGCGCACGGAAATTTTTTCCCGATCCCTATTTCCGTGCGCTTAATAATAAACATAGATATCCATAATACTAGATATCCTAGTTCAACAAAAAGAAATGCAAAAGGGATTGAGCTTCAACAATAATACGAATTGTACAATAAATATTACTATTAATAATAACGGTTCTGTCCAAAATTAATTTTCTTAGAATTACCTACTTGTATTTTTTTGTTAATTTGAGTTGTATGTACTTACATTTTTACTGTTTTAAAAATAAAAATAAATATTCCCGATTTTCTTAATAATTTTTTGCGATATTTTTTGTTTATGTTGATTTCAGGTACCTAAGTATAATAAAAAATATCGTTCATTACTCGTCCAGAAATGGATTTTCCGTTCTTGCACGACATGCATGAGAATTTGTCACGGAAAAATCCTCATTTCTGTACTGGTAATGAAATATACTATTCCAGGTTCTGTCTTTCCTGGAACGTCAAACTGGACGGAAGTACCAACAACACCCTCACAATACGACTGGCAATCTGCTAGTGCAGTAATTGATGAGGACAAGATAAGGTGGGCCATATCGGGCTTTTCCCCCTTCAAGTCACCAGGACCTGACGGAATAAGACCAGCCCTACTTCAATGGGGAATGGATATTCTTATGCCGCACCTGGTTGGAGTTTTCAGAGCCTTTCCAGCTCTGAGGTATATTCCCAGTAAGTGGAGAGAAGTACGAGTGGTATTTATACCCAAACCAGGTAGGATGGACTACACCTTACCAAAAGCATTTCGACCAATTAGTTTCACATCGTTTTTTTTTGAAAAGAATGAAGAGGTTATGCGAGCGGTATATAATAAATACATGAAGTGCTAGTTCACAAACCACTCCATCCAAATCAGCATGCATATACATACTAGATTATTACTATATTGAAATATTATTATTTTTTTCCAAATTCAAATTAATTTTTAGGAGAGCAAAAAAAACAGTTCCAAAATTTCAGGATCTCTTACGATTAGGACAAGGTTGTATTTGAAGGAATTTGAGCCAAAAACTTATTCACAATCGTCAAATTTGATTACTCTCAATAATTCCAGATTCCACATTTTTTTTTTCATAGCCTTATCCTTGAAACTGATACTAAGTAATTTTTTGAATTGCAATAATTTTCGATGCATTTAAGAAGTTTAAAAAATCAGGATAAGTAGTGAAATCTTTAGTTTTGCATAACTTTTGAAAAGAAATTTCTCCTATTCACCTTTTCCAGAACTTTGTAATGAGATGAAAGAAAACCTCTGACCAAAAATACCCAAATCTAAAGGGGTCGATTTAACGTGGAATTACCCTATTATCTGAACTATATCTAATAAAGTTGTAACTGTTCTTCTTGTTGTGAATCATTTTATTCGTCTATATACAATAAAGATCGAATTTAATTGTTAATGCCATTAATGAATAAGCTGCGTCATATCAAGAAAATAGCACAAATTTCATCAATAACCTGAAAAATGTTTGAGCATAATACCCAATAATTAAAAGATTTAAGCATATAGTGAAGATTTGGAGAAAAAACTCACTTCTGTCGTTCCTAACACATTTCCTACATATATCAATAAAATTATTTCTGTAGCTGCTAAAATAATTCCGGACAAGAGGGCGTCTTTGAGCCTATTTGGCATCAGAGCATACGTTAAATAAGTAGAGGTGAGAGCAAACGAAGATCCCAAAAGTGGTCGCTTATCTTCAAAGTAAAAAGAAATGAATATCTGAAAAAAAAATTTTTGGAATTAGTAATATTGTAAAAGTGCACCCCCGAGCTTTCAATTAAAATTAAGTCATGTTTTTTTTTTCGATAGGAATAGTAGAAACACTTTTTTCAAAAATTTTATAGTGCGCCCATGGTTAATAAATTTTTTTTTCACAAATAAATGCATCTCTTTTAAAAATTGTATTATGTACCCCTGATTATAAAAATTATTACAAATAAATTGATCCCTTTGAAAAATGACATCGTACGCCTATGATCGATGCAAACTTACAAATAGATTGAATCCTTATAAAAGATTCGTCGTTCGAAATGACGTACTAAAAATAGACAAGTCTTGTTTACATTTTGATTGTCCCCAACATCAGTTGCGGCTCCTCCATCAGGTAATTGGGTGAATGACCTTCCATTAAAAAATTATTAGATAAGTATGAAGCCGCGTCCACATTATGTCGAATGGTGTCGATCGACAATGCCCTCTATCGTGAAGCTGCGTCCACATTATGGATCGACAATGTCGGGCGACCATCCACACTGGATCGGCATTGTCGATCGACACCAGTGTTGCCACAAGACTTGTTTTTTTCGAGCCAGATGACATGGCGGAAACGAGCGAAATTCAAACTAGAACGAGCTTTTCCAAAAATGTTTTTTACTAGTGAATCCCTATTTCTTGGAAATATATATTTTTGAGTATTAGAAGGGTATTTGTCATACGAGAGCTTATTTTCCCGACAGATTCCACCCACCACGTCAAATTTAGTAGTTGAGGTGCGTTTGCGCAGTTGGTAGAGTATTGAGCTTATATCTCAGTCGTAGGTTCGAAACCCGGTTAGGACCTGGGTTTTTATGTTTTTTTTTTTTGGTTTTTTTATTTATTATTTTCTGATATTTTTATACATAGTTACACTTTGCTCAACCGGGTTTGGGCTTGGGTTTTCTTGTTTTTTTTTTGTTTTCTATTTCTTATTTTCTGATATTCACATATTTATTTCAATATTGTTATGTTACTTCTAAATTTGGCAACGTTGGAATATGTCGGGAAAATAAGCTCAGGTATTTGTCATGTATTCGAAATACATATCAGATCATTAGGAAACCTAACCTAGTTGTTTTTTGGGGTAGGGGGTAGGTAAGGATTCAAAACATAAGTATTAAAAAACAACACAACAAAGAAGAAGAAGAAGAGCTGAGCGGTTGGATTGAGGTGCGTTCGTGATTTCTCTTGTTCGGCGGTGGTGCGTTCACGAATTACACTCGCCCGCCCCGTCTAATTCAAATAATCCAATCCAAGTACTCCAATACTCAACATCGCTCAGTTCAATTCACGAGAGTTCAGAAATATTCATCTTCAACAAAAATTTAGCAAAATTTAAAAACGAGCCAATTTTAATAAAGAGGAGTCAACGAGGAACTTTCAATTCAAACGAGCCAGATCTGGCTCGAACGAGCCACCTGTGGCAACACTGATCGACACCATTCGACATAATGTGGACGCGGCTTAAGCTGCGACTAAGGGATTCCTGTACAGAACTGTGAAACGCGAGCTAATTTTTTTACCAAATAGCGTTCATAAAAATTATTGACAGATTTAGAAAGGTCGTTGAAAAATGAATTTGAATGCACTTTTAATTTTTTTTAAATTCGCTCTGGTTTGATAAAAACATGGATAGTTATGTTTAAAGAAATTGAACTCCATTTTCATACCACTTTTGAATACTTTCAACCACATAGGAGATAACCAGCAGGGTAGGGACACGGGAAGTTTGGAAGTTATAGCTCAAGGCTGCTCAACCACAGCTGCTCAGCTGCTCAACCCGCGGCCAGAGAAAATATCGACTTATTTCTGACACTTAAAGACTTCATAAAGAATCTTAATATTACCAATATTTATTATTCTAAGTACGAATCGAAAATTAAATGCTCATTAAATTCATTTGAAAATATATTTCAAGACTTTGAGAGTAAAAAACAAATATTACAATTTTTCTTTTATAATTAATGTAACTGAAATAATTAGTTATCCTGGCAATATTCAGTTGGAACTAACCGAACTGCAAAATCATTGTGCCTTGAAAAACCTTTTTATTGAAAAAATATCTTCGAAAGCACAAAATTTATCAGAAGAGTTTGGAGATTTCTAAAAAAATTGGTGCCAAAAGAATACTTTCCTGCAATAACGGACCTGGCATTGCAGTTCCTATCCAGTTTCGGATCAACATATGTGTGTACATACACTGAAAAGCACTGTATAGAATATACAAATAATCTGATTCAGAACATTATTTGTTTTCAAACTGGGATACAAATTTAAGAAAATCTGGGAAAGATAAATCAATTTAATCCATCACATATAATATTATCAATCAATCCAACTAAAAAATACTATAAAAAACTTTAATTTCAATTGGATGTCTATAATTCATTGATAGGTATCAAAATTGAATATGACAACACCGTAATTCATAATGAAATAATTTAATTTATAAATTTTTTGCTCACAGTTATCACTAGCCCGTCTGTTTTCAGAAAGTATTTCATTCACATTTGACAGAAAAGTGAGGTTTGCAGAGATTTCTAATGGTTCACAATGATATTTTCCAGTTAAAAAAAAAACAATAATAATTGTCATAATATATTGAAGGAAAGATCTCTGCCATCACAGTTGACGATGTTTGTTTTTGTGAACACTTACATAACTGTTGGCATTAATTTACAATATCAATCTAATATTTATCCAAAAAAAAAACTTCATTACATTCTCACGAGAGATGTTTAACTGCGCATGATCATTCAAAGCGTTGAAAGCAATATCTGGACTAAACGACTGCTTTTTTATATCGCTTTGACAGCCAATGTTGGCAATTAAATCCAAAAAAGCTTTTTTGGTGCCAATCTATGGCTATTCAGGCCTATAGGTTGAATTGCTAATAAGCTATCAAATCTACTATAATGTCAAACCTCGCGCTCCCTTTAGGCAGCGATTACGTAATAAATGCTACATGTAGAAGCTTCAGTGGACGGTTTCAATTATTGCCTATTACCTTCGAAAGTGACACAAAAGTCGATTTTGAATCTACTTCGATGCTTATTGTGTTACTTGGGTATCTCGATCTCACCACCGAATGACTACACATAAGGTATGTCGAAGGAGTAGGTCTTTAGCAGTAGGTTCAGACCCACCTAGAGCTGTTAATGATTTGTATGTTACTTTATAAGCTTAGTTTTTTTGGTTTTTATTGTAATTTGTTCATTCAAGTGCTTAGGTAGTAATGTGTGAAGACTGGTCTATCTTTAATACGCCATTTATCGTTACCCATCCAAGAGTCTAGCACTACTTGATGCACTCGGGGCGCAGCACCTCAAATCAGTTTATCGGTGCCGTAGTGTTGGTTACGTGATGATGTAACAAACCTATGAACTTTGCACCCACCAAAAATTGGTCACTTACCTCGAGCGTTAGAAAAGTGATGAGTATGAAATAGGAGATTATTATCAGGTACACTTCATTCATGTCTGGTCTTGAAACTACGTTGAGTAGAACTGAAATGGTAGAAAAATTGAATATACACGTGAACTTTCGCCATTATTTTCCAGCTTACCTCCATAAATAGCTATACAGCAAGCCGATGTACTCATGAGTACTAGGAGTTTATCATAAGGTACGTAAGCTGTTCCTGCCGGATCCGATTGACGAGGCATTGCGAAATCCGTTAGGGATATCACAAAAAGAAAAACGCATATTGTTAGGAGAAGAGTTATCAAATTCGTCATATTGCTCTGATTCATTTTTAAAAAATATCTTTGGTAGAGCATTTCAACCTGAAACAACAATAAATTCATAACATACCAATTCACTCATTGTGACTGTTGAAATTTTTAATATCAAACACTGACTATCATCTTAGACATTGGGAAAGTATATAACAATATAATAATAATAATAATTGACAATAAGGTACACCTGCGACAATATGTCGATGAAAATATAATCATGTTCAGAATAAAATAATTACCGCGATATACAGGGTGATTCATTAAGAATGTCCAATCTCTGAACTGTAGATTCTAGAACTCAAAATTTGATGATTCTGCTTAACATGCCTTATGCAAATATTGCTAGTTTCCGAGATACAAAGTTCAAAGCTCAAATTTAAATTTTGATTTTCGCAATAATTTTTGATGTTTTCTTCACAATTTCTCTTTGAAAATTGGCAATTTAACGTTTTTTGGCATAAGGAATCATAATTTGCACTCTAATTCAACATTACTAATAGAGGGCGCTAGTTACACTTGTTTGTGTTAATTAAATCAAAGTAAACTTTTTTTGGGCCAAACTCACAACTTGAATAATAAAAAATATTAAAAAGCGTTAAATTTTACAAAAAAAAGTTACTCTTTTTTGATTCGTGTAACTCAATCGGTTATCGAGTTAGTTGTTTCTAAAAAGTTCAATAAATTTTAATTTTTTCATAAAAAATTTTATTATTCCTTAAATATGTAACAATAACAAATTTGTAAACAAAAATAGAAAACTTCAAAGCAAATGCTCAAAATGCCCACCATTTACTTCAATACACTTTATGATCCGCTTTCGTAAAGATCTCTTAATATCAAAATCACATTCGTGAATTAAGCAGTGGTTTAATTTTTTGGTTTTCTTTCCAAGTAGGCTTGAGTCGCTATTGGACAGTTTGTGTAGCTCAATTTTTCGTTTTTTTTAAGTAGGATTATGTCACTTTTAGACAGTTCGTGTATAGAAGCAAAAATTGGATAATAATAAGAATAAGTAATACATTAGTATACCATTTATTAACAATTTAGTAATTAACAAGTGTAATAGTTATTTATCAAATAATGCCTAGGCATAACGATTTTTCCAATAATGAGATGCGCGATATGATTTGTGTGTTTGCTCAGTCAAATTATAGTGGTCCAGCTGCGGCTCGAAGATATTCACAATTATACCCAAATCGAAGGCAACCCAATTACAAACTGTACCGAAATATTTACAACCGCTTGGGTGAAACGGGGTCTTAACGCTTTAAAACTGAGCACGGTGCACTATCTGGTATACTGCGACGGAATCACGCAGGGCTCATCTCAAAATCCATTACCAGGAAAAAAGGATGCTTTATAGGTACCTTAAAAATCGTCAAGTTATAACTTACTAATTTAAGACAGATCTTATTTTTATTTTAATAAAAATAAGCCAGTACTCGAAAAATCTTTATATTTTAAGTAACTACTTCAAACCAGAAGTGTTTGCTTATGGCCATAAGTAATCCCTTTTACAAGAAGTAGTAAATAACCTTTTATTCAATTTATACTAAGAAAATACTTAAATAAGATAAAGTAGAAGTCAATACTTTTTTTTATTCAATAGACCCAATGACTTGCTGTACTGATCATATCGACATAACATTATTAAGAATTTGCTCCATGCCAATTGGGATATTTTCCACAATATCTGCTATATTGGGTCGTTACATCCTTTTTTTATCCCAAATATGAGACGACTATGTCGAAGAAAAATACCCCAATTAATTTTAAACGTGAAAATATTTCATCCCTATTCTATAATAATGTATTATTTCAATGACCGACAATTTATTTTTGTGAATACGTACCCATCTGGAAAACCCATTAAAACATCTAACAGCCCTTGCGACACCCTAAAACCTTAAAAAAGCAACAAACAATTTTATTATTCACGAGGCGCGATCTCCTAAATTGGGTTTCCAGAAACACTTCTCAGTTGGAAAACTTTTTTGAGATTCCTTTTCAATTATCTGATATTTGTGAAAATAAAGAGAGAGAAAGTGTAATCAGTGTCGGTACCTGTGAATTAGAGTGTAGCTTATAGGATGATTTTATATAGTTACCTGTTCGTTTCTGAATTGATGAGTACTACACAATTTTTTCATGAGTCTCCGTAACTTGCAAAAAAAGTTGTTTTGTTTTCGGGCTTGATGGTGCGTCACCAAAAGTTCTGCTTCAACTTCATGACCTTCCAAGTCAGGACTGGAATTTTGTACAGAATCATTTTCTCTAGCTGGAGGGGATCTTGGCACACTTCCAACCTAAAAATCGTTGAGTAAAACTATTTTATCGCCAACCGTCAGTAAAGCCTACAATTATCAGATTGATTTCCGGAAGTAAATAAACAGTTTACCTTCCTTTACTTTATCTGCCGCATTTGCGGCAGGTAAAGTAAAATGCGGCAGGTAAAGTAAAATGCGGCAGGTAAAGTGAAATGCGGCAGGTAAAGTAAAATACGGCAGGTAAAGTATTTTGACTTTGATCTTACTCGAAAATCATCATCTGTCAGTGTCACGCTTCTCCCTATCACGGTTCGATAATAGTTTTCTTGCGATTTATTTATAACAAATTATTGTTGGAACTCCTTTGACTCCAGGAATTAAATTTTATAATGCTTCAGGGTGTACCTTCATATGACAAAAAATAATAAGTAGATTTGTTCTATATTTGCTGTTTACTTTATCATAATAAAAGGCAATGAAATATACCTCAGTTTTTTATAATCTGAATTCTGAGCAGTTGGCGATAAAATTATGTATGCACCACGTCAGTAAAATGTCTTTATCGGACTCGCCTGTTATTCGCCTCGCTTCGCTCGTCTCATAATTCCAGACTCGTCCGATAAAGAATCACTTTACTGCCTTGGTACATAAATAGAGTATATTACATAACGTGTGTGAAAAATCACTTTCGCACGAGTAATGTACAGTATTTTTCCTACGATCACGTGATAATTTCACCAAATAACGCGTGATCAACATCTGACATATTAATACACAAAATGTTACAATTAAAGGCAACATAATTGATTTCAAAATTAACAATAACTATCAATAGTGACAAAAATTCATGTAGTTTAACTTAATAATATAGGTAGGTTATTACAATTATTAATTGTTTGGATAATTATAGAAATTGAAATTATTATTGTTCATCATACTTCATACATACTTATCATGAATACTTTTCAAGACGATTACATTTTCCTTCTATTATAACAGTTGATTTGGATTAGTTGGTACAACATCGGACTGATTGACTGACGAAGAGTTCGCGGGTTCGATCCTCGACCGCGCCCTAAATTTTTTTTAATCAAGAAAATAACAAAAATTTAGTTTTTCAAATAGATCGCTCCAAATTTAGGTATTACATAGGTAAATCTAATTAAAAATTATATATTTGACAGCTTGCCAGTGGTCAATCTTAATAAAAATTCATTTGACAGTTTTTTTATCCGTACACGTACGGATAAGTTTTTTTTCCGTACGCGTATGAATAAAGGCCACTTTCCATAGAACTAGACAGTGCGATATATGTCACTTTCCTATGTGATCGTAGGAAAACTATTTTTCCTCCGTTATTCAAGTGGTTATAGGCAGTTTAGTATA
>CAJUYG010001884.1:22843-48318 GCA_910591675.1 Galerucella calmariensis | reverse complement strand
CTCCGACTCTTTTTTAATTTTTTCCGCTCATAGGAAAATACCCTATTACCCAAACTTGTTAGAACCGCCCAGCACAGTTAAAAAGGGATTTGCATTCATAAGGTGCTATCAATATGATTCAAACTAAGTTTAGATTACGGTTCTCAATCTTATGAATAAAAATATACCATATTAAAAAATAAGAAAAGATATTTACTTGTAATCATATGATTCCTTAGTTGATCGTGGATATGTGGGTATTCTTCGGGATCAAGAACTTGTGGAGCAGCTTTTTTAAAAATCGGTGTATTCCTTGCAACGTCATATTCAACTTCAGTCCTTGAAGAAAATAAATTCAAGTGATGAATCTTACACCAAAAAATGAGTTACAAATATTGCATGTTAGATACATCTTCAAGTTATTTAAAATGTAGAGGAAATAGTTCATATAATGTGTCCCCCTAAGTTGGAATCATATGAAATACCCAATGTAATATTGAAAGAAATAGGTAAAGCCGAGAAAAAGGAAAGATCTGACCATTGGAAAGATCTAGTAGGGCTTATACAATCAAAGACTCTTCTGGGTGACTACAACCTGTTGAGATCAAATGAATGCATAAGTCAAAGTAAAACTGCGCTAAGAATCGCCTGAATGGGCACCTGAAAAAGCTCAAAATAGTGGAGGAAGAAGAATGCAGATTTTGTGGCATGGAAGAAGAAACCTCCATCCACATACTTTCCAACTGCACAGCACTTCAGAATCCTGGATAGAAGAGGAACTCTTCAGAAACAAAGTAGAAGTAAGGGGCACAATAGATCTTTTAGGTCTCAGTGAATGTCACCCCAAAATACATATATACATGTGTCATGGTTTCAATTTCAAATTTGATTACTTACTGTCTCAATTCGGTTGTTGAAAATTTAGACTTGTCCTTTTTTTCCATTTTCCTCAATTTTTTCGACAATATTGTTTCTTTTTCTGACTGAACTGTTACTTGACCAGCTATCATTTCGGCGGGATTTTTCTTATTAAACTTTAAACTTTCGCCTTCTGAAAAAATGAAAAACAATGGGCATTGTCGGTAATTTTTCTTATTGATTTGTTTTTTAAAAGAAATTGTCCTCGTATTTTTCTCCAAAAAAAATTATCAAAAGTGCGGAAAGCAAACGCACGATTTGAACGTGATGTCACGCACCCCTAGTTATAGGCCAGACGATAGGGGTAACAAATACAAGTAATTAGCAATACGGCTAATTTTCTTTCCATAAGTACCTTAAAGTATGTAGATTAATATAAGAAAAAGTTTACCAGGCTATCGATTTCCCAAATTAGATAAAAATCACAAAACTTTTTTTTCGAAATTTTTTAATATTTTACGCTGGGAGGAAGGTAGAGAAAAATAAAAAATACCACTGTGTAGGGGGAGTGTTTTTCAACAAAAAAGGTTACCTGCGTTTCTTTTGTCCGAGCAATGGTTTGTCCGGAAAAAATTCGGTAAACTAAGTATGTGTTCCGCATCCGCGCGACTCTATTTTTTGAAGCGCGGCGGAGTATATTATAAACTATTGTACAGTTATAATGTAGATATGAATAATTGAAATAGGGCGTTTTGAAGAGGATAGTGTCAGCTTTAAGATGGCATTTTTTTGTCATGGCACATAATCATTTTTAATAAAATACTCATATATAATATAAATATTATATTCTAATCAAAAACCAAGTATCTCAATAAAAAATATATTACATAATAAGGTGGCGTTGAAACGATTTTTCGAAGGATGGTTATTTAGGAGGTCTGTTCCATAGATAAAATTTACGGATAATTAATTTTTCCTAATTACGAAATACGGCACTCTTCATTATTTTGTAAATTTTAGGAATCTTGAATTTACAAGAAAATACATATATTAAATATTGTAACTTTGCTCTCTAGTAGAGCAATAAGTATCAATGTAGAAGACATCACAGTAAGAGGACTGGTCATGAGGGGATGTCCACAAGGAGGAGTCTTATCACCCCTTCTGTGGAACATAGTCCTAGACACCCTGATTAATCACCTCAACAACAATGGATTCTACACAATTGCATACGCAGATGACATAGTTATCTTGCAGACTGGCAAATTTGTGAACACACTGTGCGACAGAGCGCAGGATGGGCTTAAATTAATTGAAAAATGGTGTAAGGAACACTCACTGTCGATCAATCCCAGAAAGACTGAGATGGTCCTTTTCACCAGGAAAAAAAGTTAATCGGGTTTGAAACCTCCCGAAATCTTCAAAAGCAAACTAAACTTTTCGGAAGAGGTGAAATACCTTGGTATTACCCTCGACAGGAAACTAACATGGAACTCTCATCTACACAGCAGAGCAAAAAGAGCATATGTGGCATATGAGCAGTGTCGGAGGACAGTGGGACGCACATGGGGTCTGTCGCCCCGTGTGGTCACCTGGATCTACACTGCAATAATAAGACCCATGTTAATGTATGGAGCAATTGCATGGGGTCCGAAGGTTCTACAAGCAACGGCCATCCAAAAATTATATCAAATACAGCGAATGGCTTGTTTGAACGTCACAGGAGCCATGAGAACAACACCAACTGCAGCAATGGAATTAATTACTGGTCTTACCCCTCTGGACCTACATGTCAAGGAGGTTGCGTTAATGGCCATGGTACGATTGCGCACGGCTGGTGTAAACCCCGAAGTAAGAATGGGCCAATTGAGGTTGAGCCTATGGAAGGAAGCTCTCACTGCGCTACCTCTGCTGCAGACAGCCAACGATGCAATTGAACCCAGGTTTTTGTTAAACAATTTTTTTAACATTTTCTTTTTTTTTAAAGTAATTTTGAAGAAGAAAATATATAATTCCCTCCTTAGTGACGTCAAGTAGACTCCGTTTCAGGTAAGAAGAGCCCACTTAGATAGGATTATGTACCTACTACAGAGTTTGAAAATTATACTCACCATACAATTGTGAACTGTAATCAATTTTTTCATAACGATGTGTTATAATTTCCGTCAAAAATTCAAATGCACTGTACCCAAAGGTTTCCAAAAAGTATTCCATTACCTCATCATTGGTCTTAGTTGAATTTAGCTCTGCGTGTACAATAGTTTTGAAATCACTGTAATCATAACTAGTAATAGATTGCCCATAACACTCAAACATAGTCTCCAATGGATAACCACTGCCATTGGCGATGTTTTGACTACTTTCTTTAGGCTTTACATACAACAGAGAAAAATTATCTTTTTGAGGTTTCTCTAATATTCTATCAATTTCCGGCAAATCTTCTCTCAAGGGAATGTAAAATAATGGATGTGTTTGTTGTGGCGGTATGACTGGATCAATATCATTGCATATTTCTAAATTGTTTGTATTATTTTTTGTATAAAAGTTATTTGGCAATCGTTCAATTAAGTTTTCCAAAGCCTAAAAATAAAAAATTTTAGAATAACATTTCAATAATAAGTCTATTTAATTAGGTATTAGTTATTGTATTTCCCACATACCTACTGTCTATAAACATCTAGGCCAGTCGGTATGGGTAATTTTAGACCAAAAGTACAAGTAATTAGCAATACGGCTGAATTTTTTTCAAAAGTAGGTTCCTTCAAGTATGTAGATTAATATAAAAAAAAGTTTACCAGTCTATCGATTTCCCAAATTAGAGAAAAACTTTTTTTTTCCAAATTTCCCAATATTTCACGTTGGGAGGAAGGTGGAGAAGAATAAAAAATACTACCGTGTAGGTGAAGTGTTTTGCAATAAAAAAGGTCTGCTGCGTTTTTTCGTCCGATCAATGGTTTGTCAGTAAAAAAATCAGTAAACTAATTATGTGTTCCGCATCCGCGCGAATTTCATATAATAATTAGGGAAAGGGTTGGAACAATTGATTTGTTAATAGTTTTTCTTTGATACATTATCCACAAACAAGCTCTTCAGTTTGCCCTAAATTTAGACCAGATAAAAACTATTATATATCCTAGCACTATCATCATGAACATATATGCTACATAAATATCTAATCACTAATATATGTTTAATGCATTGTACAAACCTTTTCAATTTTTTGTATGTGACTTTGAGGTAATCTTGAAAATACTTGCTTATTTAGAATTTTATGTTCCTTGTAATATTTAACTAAATTGATTAAAACATCACAAATAATATTATCTAGGGGAATGTCATCCTGAATTCTTGATTTAACTTGTTGTTTAACTATGTCTTGTAAATACTTTAGATAAATCAATCCTTGTGCTGTATGAAAATTATCTGCATATTTGAAAACATTTTCAAGTCTATCATATTCACAGCTAAAAAATCAAAATAAAATGAATACCTTATTATAAGTAATTATATCAAAAACAAATCTATGTGGAAAGATTTGTGAGATATAAAAGGGTAGTTGAATTCACTTACTCTGCTACTGTGTTCTGATTAGGACAATCTCGAAGTTGTTGAACACCATGGTAATCAGCAAAAAAGTTGGATGCTTGAGACATATTACCATTCGCTGAATCTAAAAGCATTTATTTTTATATTTATCTATATTTATGGATGAATAAACAGATCCACTCACATGCAACCATTTTATTATATAGGTATCAAGTTGAAGAAAGTGATGCCATAAACCAGTAGAGATATGATAATGCTATGGTAAATTATCTGTTTATTTATGGACAGGTTGTTCAGATAGGTTTTCTGTCCAGATGTCGATTTCCAACGTTATTGTGAACAAAAATTGTACAATGTCCAAGACATAGGTCCAAGATAGGGATATTTTCTTAGGTTAGTTTTCACTTGACGTTTGTCAAAAACCATCTGAAGTCCCGTCCATAGATAATCTATCCACGTCCACAAAGTACCTATACCACAGAGTACTCTGCGCCATTAAGCTTGTACCGCACTGGATACATTTTGTGTCTATGCAGAATTTCTCTATAGGTACATAGAGAAACAATA
Organism: Galerucella calmariensis; assembly: GCA_910591675.1. NCBI lineage: Eukaryota > Metazoa > Arthropoda > Insecta > Coleoptera > Chrysomelidae > Galerucella > Galerucella calmariensis. The sequence goes on along the minus strand of CAJUYG010001884.1, from coordinate 43,368 downwards.
TTTCTTGATTCTGATTCTTGATTCTGATGCAGTCGAGCCAGTCATTTTTTATTCTATGATACGCGGATTTTGCAATCTGCCCAGTGAGTGAACGCCTTTTCGAAACTGGTTCAAAGTTGAATTATTCATGTACCATGGAGAATGCCAAGGATGTTAGACTCATCTAACATCCTTGGGAGAATGCAATGAATGCTTGATACAATAGAAACCATAGACAAAATATTTCTGCATAGTTCCGAGTCGCTTCACACCATAGACAAAATAATATATTTCTCAGATATTTCATATTTCATTTCAGGACTTCTGTTGATTATCTATCATTTCACTCCGTGCTCCTCATAATTTGAATATTTTTTCAGTTATTTCTGAAGATTTCACAAAAAAGACGAAATTTATATCTGAAAATCTGAACCATTCCAGAAACTGTAGCATGCGAAAAATTGCCTTACGATATCCTGTTCTGTAGTACACTTTTATACCGCTAGAAGTTGAGCACGCTGGTACGCGTCATTTCTTTTATCAAAATCAAATTCAGTTACCTTTTGGACGTGGTTCTCGTTTGATCTGACTTTTTTTGTGTATTGCAAGTAAACAACACTTTATTCAAAATGGGAGATAGTAAGTTCCTTTGTTATTTCGTCAATCATTCTGTATAATTTACTGAAATTCAGTATTTGTGTCTAAACTTTGATTGGTTTTAATTTCTTAGTCATAGTTTTGGCATATGAAAACACCGATTTATTTTTTTTATCTTCAACTTCTCTATTAGATTATGGAGGTGGTGGCGGTGGTTATGGAGATTATACTCAGCCTCCGCCAACAACTGGTTATCCTAGCTATGGATCTCAATCGGGAGGCTACCAAGCACAATCCGGTGCCGCTTCTGGTGGAGGAGGTGGTTCTTGGGGTCAAAGTAGAGGCTCTCAAGGAGGAGGAGGTTATGGTGGCGGTGGAGGCGGCGGCGGCCAAGGTAGGTATCTAAAAGTTTGTAAATTTTAAAGTCTCAATCGATGCCGCCATTTTGTTGGCGTGGCTTTCTTTGAATCATACAATTTCGATGAACTATTGCATTTATGTATACAATACTAAAAGTGCGCCAACAGAGCACAGCTTGAAACTTGCTTTGTCTCTTGAATCTTTTACAATCGAATGGTTAATTACTTATCTACAAGTATGATGTTGAAATGCATTATGGGTACTTTTCTTATTACCCTTATGCCGGATTTCCAAAGAGAACAGAGAGCTTCTCTTTTTGATGATGTATATTTCTTCCAAGATTAGATTACATTATGTCCCCCAGAAGGGTGTTTCAACTCCTCTTTGCTAGTTCCTCTGCTACTTCATTTCCTTCTTATCCAGTGTACTGGACACATCAAAACAATTCTCCATTTTCAAAAAATTGGGGATATTCATTAGTAGGACTTGTATGAGAATGAATGAAGGAGGTCTGGTTAGATCAAATAATGTCTGCAGTACTATACCAATTTGATATAAGATGTGCTCAAACAAAATAAAACCTTTCTACTGAGCACACTGCTTCAAGACTATGTTGCAGTTTTATTTGGTTTGTGTTTCGATTGATTAGTGAAAAGCCAACATCACGAAGTTTCAACCCAGATCATGTTTTACAGTGCCAAAATCCCAGTGATGTCCGGCAATTTGAAATGAACAAAATAAATATAGACCTATGTGTATCCCAGCTGCTAACATATTACTTAAGTGCTGTCGATGTACTACACTAACCTCCATAAATCTATTGAAGTTTTATATTTTGACATAGGCATGGAAGTAATTAATTCATTTGATTATTTCCTCCTTCTATGTCAAAGATAATAACGGGGAATGATAGTCCTTTTGTTTCTTCCATAAACTAAAGGGTAGAACTTCCACTGAACACATCTACTTCAATTGTACATTTAAATTCTTTTTGTAAGAAAAATATTCAATTTTCAAATACAAATTGGAGAAATCCATAGCTGTTCATTTTAATATTTATATTCTAGGTGGTGGCTACCAATCCGGTGGTTATGGTGGTTCCGGAGGCGGTGGATATGGCAATGGAAGCAATAATTATGGAGGTGGCTCTGGCGGTGGATATGGAGGCGGTGGTGGTGGTGGTGGTGGTGGAAGCTATGGAGGTATGAGTTTAATTTTAGAAATATTACTTCAACTGCCATATATGCAGGTGTTTCTACAAATAATATAATTTTCATTTAAATCCGTGAAATTAATCATTAACATAAAGAATTTTTATCAATAGTGCCTATAGCAATATAATAAGTGACATATATATTGTTCTCAAGCTACTTATTGTGTTTATGAGCAAATCTAGCTCAGCTAGAGATATTGAAATTTAACCTGATGAACTTATAATTTCTACCAAGTTCTAAGCTAATTTTTGTATTGTTTTGACCATCATTATTATAATGCTGCATACATACATAACTTGAAGCAACTTCTTATTACTTCAATCTATATCAGAGTTATTTGAATAAAACCTTGCATATCAATATGTGTATGTAGAATATTAAGTATAGTCGGGCCGTTCTTAGGGTGAAATTCATAGTTGACACTTGAGGGTTACTCAAACTCGGCTTAGTTTGAGTTTAGCTCGAGGAGACTTTTCATATCCACTGTCATTACTCAAGTAATACTTGAATTTGAGTGAAAAAAGTTTGGCATCAATGTTATTATTAAGAACTTTTGGTGTCGTTTGGTTAACAATTATTGTGATTTATGAACGTCTTTTAACGTTCATCTGTTGCATTGCATTCATATTCAAATTTGTGTTCATTATTTCTTAGGAAAATAGAAACAAAAAAAAACTCTTTCGTCTAGCGAAAACCTAGCCTTAAGTGAGCTGAACATGCCTCCCGCGTTGAAAAGTACAACTTCTCAAAATAACTTGATTCCAAAATTAACAAATTCATTCAAATCGTCAAGTTTCAGTATTTACTAGCAAAACACAAATTTTCGAGATTGACCTTTGATATCTTGACAAACGAGACTTTTTTTATTTTGTAATCTTTTGTACAGGGGACATCAAAAATCATTTTTGGGAAATTATTGACAAATAAAGTATAGCCTTGAAATGTATGCCTCTAATGTTTTCAACATTTACTAAAATGGCAGAATATTCGTCATACAGTTGGCAGAAGCAAACATGAGCCCTGGTGGGCGTGTTCATGTCGCTGTAGTTGTATTTTTGTAATAATAATTCGATATTTTGAATCGATAACCAAATATCGATACCATAAATGTCAACTGTTGAGAGATATGTAAACAAAGTCAAACTTGCTAAAAATGTAACTCTAAATATTATTAAAAAAATTTATATTGGACTAAAACTACAGTTGTATTTTCAAATTACATGACTGTATTAAAGTCATGAAAAGAAGGTTCAAGTTTCTATGGAAAGCAACAAAATATGAGCTGGTTATACTCCAGTGTTGCCGATGCAAAAATGAAAATTACCCGAACTTACTATTCAAATTATCAGAATTTGTCAAAATTACCAAAATGACACATTGTTATCTAAATAAAGTCTTCGAACCCAGTCAATATGGAAAATCCCCAAAAACAATAGCCATTTTATATATCCCTTCTACAAAATATTCAAAAAACTATTGGATCCAAATTAGTGAAATTGTCTAAAAATCGTTTAATCATCCTCGCATTGACAACACTGATACAAAATGAATAAAATGATGTATGTTGATGAAATAACTCTGTCATATTATTTCGATTATATTTAACAATTACTAATCGTTAACATTGGCTCTTGATTGGCTGCTTGCGATGACCTTATTTTAGTTCGCATATTTTCCGGTTCTGACAACTGTACAATAGTTGATTATTATCTTTTCCAAATTTTGTATTGCTTATCAACTTTTAGTATCGCTTGGATTTGTATGCAATGTTATTTTTTGATGACAAAGTAGTACCCAAGGAATGCATCCAAATACATGGCATCCATCAATTTATTGTTCTAATTTCGTGAAACTTCTGAAATTTTCAATGTTCCATGTAACGTCGATTCGGGTTTGGGGGAATATCCTTATTTTACTTGTTTTTCGCTTTAAACTCGACGGAGAAAAAGGCTTTCTAAATTGATGGAGCTCACATGTATCATGGGCTACTGATCTATCATTATGTGATGTATAAAAAATCCATGCTATTATAGAAGTTACATACGAAATGTGTCATGTAAAAATCTTGGGATAATTTTATTTTTGTTTAGGTGGTCGAGACCGTGGAGGTGGTGGTGGAGGCAGAGATCTAGATAGACGAGACAGTTTTGGGTGAGTTTTCTTATTCTTAATGAATGAGTGGACATTGATGTGTTAATATTTTGTATAAAATGTGTGAATGATGAATAAAGGTTTATAGAGTATTGGTGGGATGTGGTTCTTGTTCGTAAAACTATAATTTGATTTTTCCAATGTATGTAAGTTTGTGAGGCATTGAGTAGAAATGCTAAATATTTTTGGTCCTGTGATTTTATATTATCCAATACATATGAAGTTTCTTGTATTCGCAAAAAACATGCAGTAGTCTTTGTCTTCTACACGCAGGATAACTAAAGACATAATATATGTTTCTTCAAATTGGATTTTGGTCACTGTGGAAGGAGACATATAAATAGGTGACTGTCACTGTTCACGCATAATTTGAATTTGACGTTGGTGTATTTTTCGGTTCATTGAGTTTGTGTTTATAATTGAATTTTTAGTGTATTTATTGTTAAAATCTACTCTACTAGTCTGTTTATTCAATTCCGTATTGGTAGGTCAGAATTTAATTTATCAGGGTGCGTTGTTTTTGACTGAGATCTCAGCTCACTCTGGTTAATTTGATCTGAGACTGAGTGATGTGAGTAAGAGTGGGCAACAAAAAGAACGACTCACTCAACTGAAACGCGCGATTTGCCGACGTATCAAAATTCAATTCAAAATGTAAGGCAGATTCGTATTAACGTCTAATGAAGCAATTCCATAATCCCATAGCATTGACTCGAAATTGAAGAAAATTGATTTTGTTTGAAACTCAAATCAAATATTTCTTCAACCCCTCCAATTCATTTCAGTATAACTGATACCACCGCATAGCATATTTGGCATAGGGGTGAAGCGAAATCTCAGCTCACGGGTGACATTGATGATGATGCCTAAGTAATATAAAATAAAAACATGCATTATAGTTCATTTACGATAATTTTGCAATAACAAATTTTTTACATCGTTGCCACGTTCTAATTTTTTTCAAGTAAGTGGTATAAAATTATGTTGAAAATTTTTTGACAATTCCAAGAACCAATCAAATTTCCTTATTTTTTATCATATGATCAATTTCACCCAATCATGTCAACATTACACTGATAACAGACCATAGGATATTTTCACGTTGCTATGGACACATTGATTTATTTCGATTTTGAAGTTTCAAATATTTAATATTTTGAAATGTCTTTTTTTAGCTTTGTAGTTTTTCTATTATTAGCAAAAAAAAATTTTTTGGAACATTTTGGTGAATGTAGAGGAATTAAAAATAATGTTTCTGCCAAGTCGTTTCACTTCTTATGCTTATATAGGATGTTGCTTCTTACTAGTAGGAGATATATGTTCTGAAAAATGCGCCCAATGCTTGGCTTATAACCGAGTCGGGCAGCTCATATTCGTTGGTCTTCGGTAGAGACAAATTAAAAGCATATCTTCTGCAATCTTTAATCGAAAATTTACCAGCAATTATTTCAGCTTTCTTGAATTATTAACTTTCATAAACAAGGACGTAACTGTTGTAAAGAGCCATATTAAACAAATTAAAACTGCTTGCGTCTTGAAGACGTCGAAGTTGATAATGACACAGAATAAAAATGACGTATCTAAGACATCATTGTATGTCAAGGGATTAAATGTCCTTGTGTTATTACTACTGATAAGTTATATTCACCTCAAAAATAAGAGGATAAATACATAAATTTCAAGATGTCCAATAAATAACGAAACTATAAAATGCGAATGAAAGGAAAACGACAAACCAACACAAGAAATTCTGATGAAATTGTCTGATTTTGACTACATAAGTCTGGCAACTCCGGACACGACAGCCAACTTTTGGACCGTAACTTTCCTCTTTATATGATTGATTATTCCATTTACACTATATTTAGATTTTGTTTAGTGACTGCAATTGTTACTACAAATGTCAAAATTGCAAACTTATCGTAAATGAACTAAATGGGTAAATAAGGTTGTTTTACTTATTCAAGTGTTTTGATATGTTTGGTATGAACAAGATTTTGACTTATTTTTAAAGAATCGAATCAATTATTATGGTTAAAATGGGTAAATAAGGTTACCTATGTTTGGAGATTGAAACTTGTCAATACTGTACCAGAATTCGTAAAGTAATCGAATAATACAGAGGTAAAAATTTTTCAATGTATAGTTTTGAGGTATTTACTGCTTGGGAAGTGTGGCCTACACTGAAATTGATTGTTCTTTGAGAGAGTTTATATAAAAATTTTTGAAGGTTATTGATATTAATTAGGAAAATCGGAAGATTCAATGTTCTAGGAAAGAAGTATTAGACATTCTATACATATAATACGTGACGTATTTATTACTCTTTCTTCCAATAGATCTAAGGTGTTAAAATTATATCTATTCAACATTTGTCCTTCATTGTTCTTAATCCGTATAAGTGATGTGAGAGGTTTAAAAACTAGTAATATATAGATACAGATTACAAATAATATACCATTGTCACTTATTATGTATGAATGTTTTTATTTACAGAGATAGCAGATTACTTGGTTTTTACCGTTTTTATGATGAAAAATGAATAATTATGCTAATCAGACGTGTTGACTTTTCAGAGTTTTTCCTTTTTTTTCTTGACAAGACAAACTTTATTGGGTTGAAAATAATACACAGGGTATTATCATGAAAATGTATTGGTTCTTTGGTAAAACATCATTGGTTGGTAAAAGAAAATGAACTTATTTTACACCGAATTAAGGTAGCTTATATTAACCCTTTGAGGACAAAATATGTATTGAATTGAGGTATTTCTTTTATATGAAGTATGAAAAATGTACACATGAAAATTGGGTAAAAAATATTGAAAAAGCTACAGGTACATGTTAAAAATAAATGGTTATTAGCCAAATAATATGGTATCCCGTATAATTGATATTCTGAAAGTTAACAATTCCGAAAGTTACTAAAGGAATACGGAAAAAAATCAGCAACTTCCTGAGACAAAAATTGCGGATATGCGTCATGGGTCGAAGTTGGGAGAAGATGGTTGATGTTTAGATTACGCGCCAGCGCAACCTATCAATCGGGAACTCAAAATACTATGAATGCGTTACTTTTGTAGCGGCAATGTGTCTTTCATCTTTTTCTACTGTCACACTGACAGTTCTTGTCAGGTGTGTACTTAGTTGCTTACGGTCAATTACCCATTATTTATGAGAAGTGAATATTAATATTATCGTTATATAGTGACCACATGTTGAGTCTGTTTCGGCTATTAATTCTCTCTCTTATACAGGGGGTTGTCTATTAAGGGAAATTAGTCGGAGTTATCTATTTCTGGTCACTCTTTAAACAAGTTTGGTTGCTCGTACAAGATATCTAGTTGTTGCATTGAAAATAGCATGAAAAATAGGACAGTTTCAACTGGATAACTCGAAATGCATAAATTTCGAGTTATCTAGTTGTTGCACTAAGGGGGCGATATGTTTTTATAAGATAAACATGACAACAATGTAAAATACGTAAACGGCTGTAATAATAATAATAATAAAAAGGTAGAACGTGTCGCGGGACACACGGTAGGAACTTTAGTTCCTTTTAAGCAAAAGTTATGTAATACATCTGACGTTATAGATAAACAATTTGCATATTCTTTGGTGGTTGGGTAGTAAGCACACCAGACTCTCACGCAGTAGACCCGGGTTCGATTCCCCGCGAGGAATTTTTTTTTATTGTTAATTTTATTTTTAAATAATCATTCTGCTTGATATTAATAACGACAACAGGTAGACGTTTGAAATATTTAGCAGAATATTCATTATTATAGATAATGGTACGGTACCCTCCATGAGGGTACTAACATCTACTTATAACATCATCGTATATTTAAAAAAGGAAACCGTAGCATTATACAAATTGGACATTCGTTTACCACAAAATTAGTGGAAACATAAAATTGAATTGTTAAATTTTTAATTTGAAGTTATATTACAGTTTATAGAAATTTTTATTTTCTCGATTTTTTCCTAAGTGGGTCGTAGAAAAAATATGCTGCTCGACTCGTGTGGATTGTCCATATCGAACTTGAACGAATGAGCACTCCGCCTACGGCGTCGTGCTCCATCTTCGTCCTCGTGCGATATGGCCATCATATCCACACTAGTTGCACAAACTACAATTTCTTTCAAAATATGCCCTTTTACATTTAAAAACTACCTGCCAAATGTTAAATCAATTTATCCATCCATTTTAAAGTTATCGAATTAAAACATTCAAGTTTTCAAAATTTCAACACCCTGTATTTCGAAAAGTAGCTAGACCCCTTAATCGCGCAAAAAAAATTATGGAAATAATAGTAAAAATTTATCCAAACAAATTCAAGTAGATCACTAGCACTGCGAATACCAGCTTTGCATAGAATTTCAATATAGCATCGGTGGTTCAGTGGTTAGAATGCTCGCATTGCACGCGGGCGGCCCGGGTTCGAATCCGGGTGGGAGCATATTTATTATTATGAATCGCTGCTTCATAAACGAGAGAGAGACTAAGGAGGCACAAGCACGCAAAAAAAAGCAAGGCACATAACGTAGCGTAACGTAACGCGTAACGGTCAGATCTTTTGCGTCGCGACCCCTGGTCGCTCAAACATAACCTGGCGTAAAGAACTAAAGTTCCAATAAGTTTATTCATCATCATAAAAAATTACAAAATAATTATAGAAACAAGATTACAAAGACAAAATAAAATAATTTTATGAGACTAATTTGATATCTGGCTGACAAACAAACCGATTGGCAATAAGGCAATGCCTGAGTGTGGGGAAACTAAGGCATGGTTAGCTCGTTAGCTATTTCTCTTTGAAAAATTTCTTCGTGTCAGTTTGACAGAATATAATAATCAAACTGACATTTGAATGAAAAAGGTAATGTTAACTTGGTGTAAAACACCCTAACTGATTACTAAGGATTTGGTATCATTCTAGTGTTGGAATAATGTTGAATGTATTTATTAATATGCTTTTTAATAATTTAGTTTTAAAGCCATTTTATTATTAATAAGGCTGTAAATGTTTTTTTAAATCACAAAGCTTAAAGCTTTGTTTTCTTTCACTCAATATATTCTCATATCCAGAAAAACACATCCACTAAAGTTATTGGCGCTTACTTTGGGAAAGATATTTGAGGGTTTATTGCACAACACTGTAAAACCCTCATTCTTGTCTACGACAATATCTAATTTTTTGCAATAATTTGGCCAATTGGATCCTCAAATTTTTCATTGTGTACTTTCAATGTTCCTATTAATTAATTCTACGAAATCGAATAGTAAAACTTTTTGGTTTTCAAGTTTTAAAATTTTTTTTAACGATTATCTCATAATTGGTATTGATGTAACTTCAAAATTACGACGAATCGTCACTGAACGGTCACATAATAACTCCGCTTCAATCCCCGTATCTTAGCGTGTAATTATGGGACTAGAATAGAGATGTACATCTGGGCATTGACTAAAATTTTTTAATCAATGATCTGGGCTTAGTATTCAAAAATCTTGAGCCTACATTCTTAGAAGTGGGTAGGTTTTTACCTGTTCACCGATTGCGTTTATTAAAATTTTATCTGGGATAATGAGGAATGCCTGAAGCTTTAAACTGACATTTATCTAAAATATAAATTGTACAGTTTTAACTATTAAATTTACAAATTTTAACCTTGAAATTTAATAAAAAGGTACTAGGGGCAATGTATCTAATTGTTCTCGAATTATAACCTGCATGAAAGTGCGATCAATAAGTAGGTAAATTTTAAAAGAAATCGAATGAATTGTACGGCAGCTCATAGGATACAAACAATATTTTTCACAGACTGTGTAAATGAATGAAAACCAAATAATTGTTCAGTACTAAGAATTAGGAAATTAATTACTAATTTGTATATTGAAGGGATGAGGCTTTTTTAGAAAGCTACTGTGTTGGCGAAACGCGTATGTATTGAACTTGGTTCAAATAGAGATTTAAACAAAATAAATAGTTTTATTTCATCGTTTAATTTGTTTATTACCTATATTATATATTACAAAGGTCTGAAGATTAACTGGTAACTAGATGCGTTTTTTCCACAATTATTGATTGAAAAATAATATTCATATGTCCTCAAAAGGTTAAATTTGGTATAATTATTGGTTATCCTTTTCAACAAGGCATTGGAACAATAATAAACATGTTATCTTTTCCAAGGTATAAATAGTACTAGACTTCAATCGACATTGACAAAAGACGAGACGTATATTGACTTTATAGGTGGATCTAGTTCCCTCCAGAGAAGAAAGGTTTTATTCAAAGTGACGGTTGTGTTGGTATAGCAGCGTTTACATATCCCCGGTATCAAACAACTACTGATGATGAAATTTCTGTTTTAGAGGCGGCAACAGGGGTGGTGGTTATAACAAAGGTAAAAGCACCAAGTCGTGTGTCGATCTTGGTGTCTTTTTTGTACAATATTTTATTATTATGGTATTTTACGTGAAAGAGCTGAAAATAGTGCGGGGTGTATAAAGAAAAACTTAAGTTTGATTATTTGATTAGTTCCATCAAAGAATACACATACACATGGTAACTATTTGTTCATGTAATGTTGTTGGATGTTCAAACAGCTTTAAAATATCTAGTCAGTCACATCTGAAACTGGTAGAATAGTGTTTTATCATTAATTCACATTTACGTGTCAATATCGGGTACGCTGCATTATTTTTCCTGAATGGATTTTTAAATGATAACGTTTTGTAATTTAAAGTAGATGTGACGACCGTAAAAAAGTGTGCGGCTAGTATACGAGACAAAATACGTTAATAAACGATATAGCAGGTTGAAAACAATGGTTAAAGTTGATAGGTATGGTTAAGTGGTTGATACAACTTCAAACAGGATAAATACTTGCTTTTCAAACTTAAGATTTTCTTTACCAAATGGAGTCGTTTTATCCTAGCAAATAAATGGATATATGATATACGAGCTTTTTCTCCAATGCGTAAAAATATACATACATTTCTCATTAAAACAAGAAGTCACATCCGACGAATAGAGGAGTTCAGTCTAAGGTCAGTGTGATCAACAAAAAGTTTCTTTCTGACAAGAATGACAGTTAAGATCTACCCTTCAAAACATAAGATTTTTGCATGTTTATTATCATTGCGAACATCTATATTGCTTTATTACAATTATGAATACACCTCCGAAGCGTATATATTGAAATTTAAAATGACTTTTTAGCTGAATACTTAACATATCGGTGGCCAATAATTCTAGGAACTCTTGGCATGTAAAAGTAATTAGAAGAATAGATACAACTAACTAGAAATGCTACAAAAATCTAATCGAAAAGGGGCATACACAATTAAACGAATATCAACAAAAATAAATATAACTGACATTTGACATAACTAGTGACAAAATAACAGAAATGAAATGGTGACTCGCCAAAAGTTCCTAGAGTTATTGGCCACCGATATGTTGAGTATTCAGCTAAAAAGTCATTTTAAATTTCAAGATTTACGCTTCGGGGGTGTATTCATTATTTTAATAAATCAATATAGATGTTCGCAACGATAAAAAGCGTCCAAAAATCTTATGTTTTGAATGGTAGACCTAAAATGTCATTCTAGTCAGAAAAAAACACTTGTTCGCTCCACTGACCTTGGACTAAACTTCTCTATTTTGGTTTATCAGCTCCAGGTTTTCACCGGATTTATATATTTACAAATCATTACATTTCATATCCCATTTATTTACTGTGATCTGATGTTGGTGTTGTTTTAAGCATGTATTTCATTTAGAAAAATCGATAAACTTCACACTCGAGATTCACAAAGACCGAACGAGTTTTTCATACTTTGTTGCTCAAACAATTACAAATTCATCATTAAGTTGACGATTATTGCATTCCCCAATCACTCTCTACTATGAATTATATGCTTAAAATGATCTTTTTAAAACAATTTCGGTTTACCGAGCACGTGTTTTGTACTACAATTACAACTTTACATTAGCTACGTTCGGTATTTGCATCGCAGAGGCGACGGATTTTTGGTCACGTTCACAGATTAATCTGAGCAAAAAGCAACACAAAACATTACCTTCTCTATGTTTCTTGTAAATTTAACCACGATTTATTCGAGACATTTCAACGTTCGGGTAGTGTTCCAAGAAAAACTACCAGATTTATCTAGTAACTACAACATAACCTCAAATCATAACGAATACACAGATTAATCTTTCTCGTCAAACAGATTTACGTGGGACTGATCTGAGCGGATTCATTGAACAGTTCAAATTTAGCTTCCCTCTGGATGTAATGAACGAACGATTCAAACCAAAAAGATTGATCGGACGCAAATAACGAACGCAGCTAATGAATTTTCACTTTAGAACAGCTCTTTCATATTGTTACCCATATTAGTTTTTATCAAAATGTAGATCATTTTTCAGTTGGTCAAACATTGATTTATGACAGAACGTGAAATTTACTTGTCCACCCGATGAAATTTTAACTCTGAATAGGTACCTCATTTTTTTTATCCAATAAATTGTGTGCAAACTCTTACAGCAAATGTAATTTCAATATCTCTCTTTTCCGTGCAGTTGTAGACTTTCCTATTCAAATCTCTTCAGTCGCATTGATCGGAAAAATTTAGGATTTAGTGCTCGAGAGATGGGTGTGGTGGAAACTGAGCTAGGTAAATTACTGTCTAAGCATTATTAATATATTGCTAAGACAAACCTATGAAAAAACACTGTAGTATAATAACAAACACCATCTACTCCACTTGCTTGTAGTAAATATTATGTACTTGTGCAATGGCCAAAATTGCAATTAAATCGAATGTCTGCAGTTCTTATTTTACTGTCGATGGGAAAACAAAGCTTCTGCTTTGAGAATAATATTAACAAATTGCATTGTTCCTAGTAAACTTTATCCGATACATTTTATTCAAACGTTCGCAGTACGTTTTTATGCTGAGAGCAAAACAAGGCTTGTGCTTAGAGGATATCACAAATAAGTCAACAAAGATGTTCAGTGGGAAGCTTACTGCCTACCAATAATGCCCTATTTTCTAAATATGTCGTGCCCATCGATATAAACGAACTAACGCGATTTTGTCATTATAAATGTTTGGCTTACTGAAAAATTTACCCTTGTTTATATTATGAAGGTTTTTCCGATGTCCCAAAAAGTATTTTTTTATATTTGTCCTCCAAAAAAAAAGTTTTAATAGAGTATATATTACGAAGAAATTCTTCATTGGGTTACTAAATTGCATTAAGTGCAACGGAATCAGTTGGTTTACTAGCGTTGTATATAAGTGAAAGATGCAGAGTCAACCAATATATGAAATTAGATAGAGCGTGTGTGTATTTTAACATCTGGCTCAAGTGGTGAATTTTTAATTAAAATAGTGTCATGAGATACCTACAAATTAAGACTACGGAATAGGGGTACATTTTTCATTTTAAGGTTTGGTAGAACATTTTTTTGTACAATCATAAGTTCAAACTATGACTTGCCATCTTCTAACAACAACTGAACGTCATGTCAAAGAAATGTATTCAGCTATGTAGGTACTAGAAGATCTGAGACTAACTTCAGTTATCTTGGGGTTTGAAGAATAAACTAGAAAACTGGTAATACGATAAAAATCGATAATGGTATTCATTTTTTAACGATTTATCAAACAAACAAATCTTCTTGCTTGATGAGTAAACTGTGATGTAAACAATCTCAAGTTGAGGGAAGAAACCTGTCTTGTTTTGGTATCATGAGTTTAGATTAAGAGTTACAAAAACTGCTTTTTTAAAACCGTCGACCTGTGAATAAGGTATTTGCTTGATTAAGAAGATATATATAATGATCTATGATCGTGCCAGTTAGAACGTGTGCATAGGCGTTAATTTTTTTTCAGTCAATTAACCCCTTACCGCATACTGTGCTATATTAGGCACACGTTCAAAATTATCATTTTTTTCTAAGTTTCCGAAGAGTTTGTGCTGTTAACTCAAGTTGTCCCATATCTAGCACACTCGCTTTTTCACAGGCAGCGGTTAAATCCCTTCCACTATCGTACGCGCAAATTTGATGAATCATTTAGTGAATATCTGGAGGGTGACAGGTGCTAGCTTGTTTGGAGGAAATTCAATATAGAATATTTTTCTTCTTTTGGCCTAATTTGAGTGGAAAAAATTATTTTTATAAGGGTAAATGTTCACTGTGATGACTAAAGTCGTACAAAACTTTTTTCTATATAAAAACGATACAAAAACTGTCTTTGTTTACTTGTGCCATATTTGGAACAGTATGAGATAAAGATAATATTTTTGTATCGGATATTGAAGCAGTGGCCAATGTTGATGGTGTGGACATATCTGTTGTTCCATGGTTTGTTAATAAAACTGTGGAAACCATGTCAACATATGCTGGGATTCAGCCTGTAAGGATAGTAATATTCTGCAGGAAATCTAGGACACATATAGAAATTACCCGCCCTCAATGTGTTGCGGTATATAATGCTTATTTGGGGGAGTAGATCTTCTCGATTCTATGTTAGGATACTAACGAATCCAAATTCGGTACCTACCTACATGAGGGTATTTTTCCATTTCCTGGATATGATATGCGTCAACAGCTGGATACTGTGGAGGCGAACCAAAACAAATAATGATTTATACCTACCACTTTCAGAATTCAAACTTGGTATCGCAGAAGTTTTGACTAAAGCTTATAGTTCAGAAAGAAAAAAGGGGGAAACCAAGTACAAGCTTACAACCTCGACAGGATCTCAAAATAAAGCCCAGCCCAGCAAATAAGAACGGACAATTTGAATCATTTGCCAAAAGTAAGTGAAGAACGACAGAGGTGCAAATATCCAGATTGTAAGGGAAAATCCCACATATCATGTGGCAAATGTTCAGTATTTTTATGTCTGAATAAGGATCGCAATTGTTTTAGCAAATTTACACGGAATAGGGCAAGATTTTCACTCTTTTATTGAGGTAAAATCTATTTTTTTGAATGAATCTGAATTTATACTTATTACTTTTATTTTATTTCCGAAATTTGTGCCAAATTTGGTACATGTCAAAAATTAACATTTTTACTGTTATCTCATTTTGTGCCAGATGTGACACAAGTCAAAGTTTGACATTTATTTCCTTTAAATATCTAAAAATATTTTTTTCACTATTTTTTCATTACTCCTAATCAGTCATTCTAACGCATATATTTTTTTGACAAGAAAATTAAAAATCATGCAGTAAGGGGTTAAAACTTGTTATTAGTGTTAGGTAAACTTTTATGTAAATTCTGTGATTTTAATTTTTTGATGTTTATTTTTCAGGAGGAGATAATTTGGTAATTCAAGTTGATACAATATTTGTGTCTGGAATGAACCCAAGTTTAACTGAAGATGACATTGAACAACACTTTGGCTCTATTGGTATTATCAAGGTGAGTTTGTAGTATTGAACCAAAAGCTCTTTTACAAATTGAAGCGATCATACAGTTTTAAAAATATTTGTATTTAATAATGGGTTGATATAATCATTGCTAAAAAATGAGTTTCCCATTAGTATTAACAATTCAGGGCAAAAAAGGACTGTGGAATGAAACAACTGGTCTCATTGTATATTCGATTATTTCCATTTTGATATGTCGGTAGGAACTTGTACAAATTGAAATAATGACTACTGACCAGGGGGGTCATAGAAAGTGTGACAGCTAACTTCAATTAAGACGTATCTTATGAATGACCTCATACCGAACCAAAGGAAAAATGGGCAAGGGGACGAGCACGTGATTCAACTTTTATAATTGATTTTTGACAAACTAGCACTTTTTTTAAATCAAATTCTCATACGGGGGTTTGATCTTTTGTCTGCGAACTGCACTCTGTACTTGATTATTTCAATATTCAAGGGCAATTTTGAAGCTTCGCTATAGAAATGCAGAATCCTATTCCTTATCATTCTATTTTTGAATTATAAGATTATTATTTCTGTTACAATTATTTTCATTTAATAGTTGAAAGATATTTTATTCTCTAACATAAATGAACAAATATCAGTTGAATCATTTCTAGTTTTTATTAAAGGAAATATTTCGACTTCAACTCAAGTAGTTGTTCCTTTATTTAGTACTTAGTTTTGTAAAATTGTTGTTGGGGTTGATGGACTCGTGAGCCACAATGTGTTGACTTGAACTATTTACGAGAAATTTCAATTGTCCCGTTTACCGGTTCTTGTATATTACATTCAGCATGTAGAACGTCAACCACCATGTTGTTTTAAAGTAAGCATGTCTGTTATAACATCTATCATTGCGATATGCATTGAATGGTCATGTCATATTCTTAGATCTGATCTGATGTATTTTCTATATAAGTGTATGAGTTGAAGGATCCTCCTTTTTGATCTGTGAGATTTGTCCGCTTCCAAGGAATACCACTAAAAA
Source organism: Galerucella calmariensis (assembly GCA_910591675.1). Lineage (NCBI taxonomy): Eukaryota > Metazoa > Arthropoda > Insecta > Coleoptera > Chrysomelidae > Galerucella > Galerucella calmariensis. The sequence continues at coordinate 26,609 of CAJUYG010001884.1, read as the reverse complement.
TTGCCATTATGTCCCACGTATTCCAAAGTTAACTAATTATGTCATCTATTGGGCATGCTGCGGAAATACTAAATGTTGAAGTTAATTTAGTTAATAACCACTTTTCGTCTGGTGCTTAAAGGATGAATTTGGCAACTTGGTCTGCTCTTAGGTTTTTTTAACAAACACTTTGTCGTTTGACAAATACAATAGTTTTTAACAGCTTAGTAACGTCCAATTTTCTTTAATAGCCAGACTAAATGAACATTATCCTATGTGCGGTGAGGTGTATAACTCCCCCAAGTAGTACGTTGTAAAGAGGAACGGCACTGCGATGGCTGTGTGACGCACTATTGACACTTTTGCGTTCGTTAATTGGTTATAGTGCTATTATTGCGTTTACTCAGTACAAAATGGTGGTGTATTAGGTGTTACATACTGATCACTCCATCCTTACACTATCAGCACGTGACTAAACTTTGCACTACACATCACCGCACCAAAAATCCATTCTGAACACCTAAAGGGCGATGGTTGTTTGACGTAACGAAACAAGGTCATGGGACGTTTTGTTCGTTTCCAACGTACTACTTGACCATACGCCACACTATTTGTTTACAAATTTTCATAGCCCCCTTTTGACGATCGTACATGCTGGCCCAGAACCCGCTTTTATTATCTACTTCTCAAAGTTTTAAGCTTTCAAAGGTTTATACTTATATTTCTTCTCCAGGAGAGATTATTTAAATAATGGAAAACACTGACACCTGCTGACACAATACAATTATTGTTGTTTAGTGTTGCTAATGGAAATGAACAAATGGCGCAATTTAACGCACTGAAAAAGCTCGTGTTGAGTTGTAGTTTTCAGTAAGGTATAATGAAAATTAATTTTAAATGTCTGTTTACAAACGGCGCTATTTTTAACGTTATGGTAAATGTAATTTTGAATTGTTTCAGCTGGATAAAAAAACTCAGAAGAGAAAAATTTGGTTGTACAAAGATAAAGTAACTGGTGACAGCAAAGGAGAAGCCACGGTTACTTATGATGACCCCAATGCAGCCCAATCCGCAATCACCTGGTTCGACGGTAAAGATTTCCAAGGATCGACGATTAAAGTTCAACTTGCTACCAAAAAAGATACTTGGAGTGGTGGTGCAGGTGGACGAGGTGGTGGCGGCGGCGGAGGAGGAGGAGGTGGTGGTGGACGAGGCGGTGGTGGATTTGGAGGACCACGAGGAGGCCGCGACGGAGGAGGCGGTGGTGGATTTGGAGGACCACGAGGAGGCCGCGACGGAGGAGGTAAGTTGTTCTCCATATTTTATATTCTACACTTTCAATCAATATTGTCGCACAAATGAACGAGATTCGAAATGTGAATAAAGCATAGTGTACTTCAACCGAAAAAACATTTTTATTTAAATTGTGTCTATTTTTTCATGCCCTCTATTTTGAATTTTGATTTTGTCACTACCGGTCCATTCTAGTAACTGAACACCTGAAAATATCGAAAGCTCCTGAAAAGTCGCTGGAGACTTAACGCTCAATTTGTAGGTCACGGCAGGTGTTTTCAAACGAGAGAAAACTCGAAGGGATTGGGTTTACGGATGTGGGGGAAAATGGTCCCCTAAACCCTGGAAAACGGGATTCTCGCTAATATCTGGCTCATTATGCGAATTTGAGAATTTTTTTTCAGGTAAAAGATGAAGATCGTCTTACTATCTACAAAAATGGTCCCCATCATTTTTTTTTTTTTCGAAAATTCGATAGTTACCGAGATAATGAGACCTAAAAGTCTCCTCAGTTCAGCTGCTGATGCTCTACCTGTAGGAATTCTGCTGTCTATGCATTAACTTGTAAGCGGGCGGACAAGTTGTTTCATCGGCAAAAAAATTGACATTTTCCGATAATGTTCATCACAATGGGAACACCCGTAACTATCATTCCATGAGACTTGCAGCTTGTTCGTACTTGACAAAAATATTTGAAAAGGCGGACAAAATGTTTTTCCACAAGATTTTAAGAATATTTCATTAATTTGTTCAATTTTTTTTTAAATAGTCTTATCCTAATTTTTTTTAATAGAATAGGAGGTCGTTAATGATCTCGGAATTTTTTTAATATTTTTCTTGCGTTTTGGTAAAAAATTGATTTGTTTATTTATTTAAAACAAAAACAGGTTTTCACCGGTGTGATCAATTTCCCTGATTTCTGGAAAATGATTGGATTTTATTAAAAATCAAAACATACATTCGAAAACTTGGACATTTTTAAATCGCGCTTGTTCCACAGATTGTACAGAACTCCGAAAACGGCTGAAAAATGTAAATAAACAAATCCAATTTTTATCAAAACGCAAGAAAAATGTAATAACAAAATCTCTGAGATCATTCAAGACCTCCTATAAGGTTCCATTATAAAAAAAATTGGGTGAAGACTAATTTTTTTTTTAAAATATGAACAAATTGATGAAATAGTCTCAAAATCTTGTGGCAAAAAACTTTGACCCCTTTTTTAAATATTTTTGTCAAGTATGAACGAGCTGTGAGTCACATGGAATGATAGCTACGAGTCTTCCCATTGCGATGAACTTTGAATCATCGGGAAATGTCAATTTTTTGCCAAGTTATGGAATAATTTGTCTGCCCGCTTACAAGTTAATAGACAGCAGAATTCCTACAGGCAGAGCATCAGCAGCTGAAATGTGGAGACTTTTAGGTCTTATTATCAGTAGTACCAAGGACATTGATAATTGTTCGAAAAAATTTTATGACAGATTTCGAAAGCTCGTTGCTTGGAAACTGTTGCCTACAGGCAACAAGCTTGAGAAAGTTGTCATAAAATTTTTGAGCATTAATTAATGTCCGAGGGTTATTCGGATAAAAATTTTTTTATCAATTATAGAATTACAACCAAATCGTGACATTTCCAAATATTAAATATTTGAAACTTCAAAATCGAAAGAAATCAATAGGTATGTGTTCATAGCAACGTGAAAACAGCCCATGGTCTGTTATCAGTGTAATGTTGACATGATTGGGTGAAATTGTTCATATGATAAGAAATAAGGAAATTTTATTGGTTATTGAAGCTGTCGAAAAATTTTCGGAAAAAATGATGGGAACAATTTTTGTTGATAATAAGACGATCTTCAATTTTTATTTGAAGAAAAATTCTCTTATCCGCATATTGAGCCAGATAAGAAACTCGTTTTCCAGGGTTTAGGGGACCATTTTGCCCCCCTTCCGTAAACCCAATCGCGTTAAGATTTTTCTCGTTTGAAAACACCTGCCGTAACCTACAAATTGAGCCCAAAGTGGAGTCTCCAGTGACCTTCCCGGAGCTTAGTCCCTTTATTCACTGGACTATATATCTATTTTTCAAATAAACCTTTGGTTCGCTTACGATTACTTCGATATATTTTGCATCTAATTACAAAATTTATTTCAAATTTTCATATTGTACATGTCTCCTATCCGCTCTCGGGGAAACTTAATTAGTAGTTTCTTTTGATTTTTAGATAGGAGTATATAAAATCTCTATTAAAACACACAAATAACTATTTAAAAGTTATTTAGTGCATCCTGTCTGGAGAAACATCTCAACACAAGAGTCTGTTTTCATTTCTTCCGCAAAATCAATCGTAACTTCCAAATAAAATCCGTAAGATGAATAAGACAGACTTATGCAATTTCGACGGGAGAAAGAAGGATATGTACAAGGCTTGTTTAATTGAAATCCATCTTTGGTCCAGGAAAAATTTATTGACAAGTACAGTTACAAATA
>CAJUYG010001884.1:0-12843 GCA_910591675.1 Galerucella calmariensis | reverse complement strand
ATTCCAATAAAGTCCACGAATAGATCCAGGGAATGAGCAACAAAGTCTCTGCTTCCCATTCTACGTTTTTCAATAATCATCTGAGTGTCAAAGAGTACAAAACCACACATGGCTAATAATCCCAAGTATAATTGTGTTTGATAGATCCATGTTGATCCAAAGAAGATGTTGGCAAGAGAGAGGACCATCAACGTAGTTAGCATAGACATCAATGTACCACCAAGGTATAACCATTTTCCTCTTTCAGATAACATTGCACAAATTGAGAAGCAAATGAAAACGGCTGATGTAGCAACAAAAGCTGTTATTATAATGCTTGGATCTATTATAATAACATGTTCTAAAAGTGGACCTAATCCAACACCAGTGAGGAAAGTGAAACCAAGAAGATATCCAACTCTTGTGGTCATTGATTTTCCATTATCATCAGGTGTACTCATTAATAAGAAGAAGAATACTAATGCTCCTATTGCTGATAAAATTCCTGCCTGCATGATGTTAGTGAAGAGATGTACAACTGCACCCATGGCAGCAGCCATGGTTGACATTGCAAGACAGGCATATACATTTTTAAGATGCTGCCTAACTGGTTGTTCCCTGGAATATTAAAAATGGCATAACAATTTAAAAATAGTTTCGATGCCAAATAAAAAATTAACTATATATATATATATATATATATATATTTTTTTCCTGTAGGTCTAGAACAATTAATTGCTTATCAGAAGAAACATTCAAAGAATACAATCAGAAGTATTCTTGACTATTTTAATAAAAAAACAACAAAATTATTTTCAAAATCACCATATCACTAAACTTGAAATGTTACCTACGTGACCTTTAAACATATATTGTCATAGGTATGTTGACATTGTGGATTATATTAGAATACCAAGTACAAAAGTATTATGTACTTTAGATTTAAAAAATTATAAAATACGTATTTACTTGCTATTGAAAATCTCAGAAAACTTGTTGAAATAATACTAATAATGTTGTCAACTTTCAATTCCAATAGAGTATCTCTAATTAAGTAGTAAAACTTTGGTAATATGTTCAAAATCAGTTTCGAAATAAACATGTTTTATTCAAGAGTTCTAAACATTATTTTGAATTTAATTATCATAACATAACATTGGTATTTTTTTTTGTAATAACTGTACTGAAAAATGGAAATATGGATTTAATTATTTTCTTATTAGTTCTAATAATACCTACAGAAAAAATAAATAGTACATAGTTGACAAAATGTATAATATTTGGATGTACTTACAATTTGGTATTAAATGAATTTAGGAATGAATGGACAGACGCTGTCGCCATAATGAAAATGATATTTTTATCTCGATTCTCAACTTTTTCTAGCGTATTAAATGCTATTTAAACTCTGTTACAATGTTTTATTCACTTCACTTTACACAGGTTTATTCGCCTTCAACTAAAATCCGTAACTGCGTAGAAATTTCTTTTTCAGTATCAAATACACTTCCAAAGATATATCGACACGTCATTCACAAATTTTCTAGATTTCTCTGTTTGGATTACGATCGTAATAATTCTCGATTGGTTGAAATACTCACATGACCAAGCTGCATATCCTATTATTTCACAAACCCGTTTAACCAATGAAGTTCCTAAGAAACAAGAATATTAATGACATTCGTTTGAAAATGGGCGCGAAAATAATATTTAATAATTATTTTTCTTCCATAAAATCTATACTTATCTCGTAACCACTCCATTTTAGCGAGCGAACAGCCAGCAGTTACTGTAATTTGCCACTGGATCTTAACCACAGGTCTTTGAACATGGTCTTAACCAGTGCCAGTAGCTCGCTAAAAGCCAGCTAAAGCAAAAAAAATTGACAATTTTGACCTTGACAACAATTGACAGATTGACACTGACAGCCACCTGACAGCGTGTGTTATGTGTTATGGTTAACCTATAAATTCGCACGTGTCAATGATCAAATGAGGTAGATCCAAAATCAACAATTAAAATGGGACAAAAAAAGAAAATAGGAAAACAGCGTAAAGATAAATTTTACCAACTCGCGAAAGAAACTGGTATGTATTAATCCAGAAACAATAACGCGTTGCTTATTTGCTTTCACTATTACAGGCTTTAGATCAAGAGCCGCCTTTAAATTAATCCAATTGAATCGTAAATTTGAATTTCTACAAAAATCGAGAGTATGTATCGATTTGTGTGCAGCACCTGGAGGTTGGATGCAAGTTGCCAAACAAAATATGCCAGTTTCAAGTATTGTTATAGGTATCGATTTATTTCCCATAAAACCAATACCTGGTTGCATAAGTTTAGTTGAAGATATAACAACAGACAAATGTAAAGTAGTTTTATCAAAAGAACTACAAACATGGAAAGCAGATGTAGTTCTTCATGATGGAGCTCCAAATGTTGGAAAAAATTGGTTACATGATGCTTATCAACAAACATGCTTAACTCTCAGTTCATTAAAATTAGCAACTCAGTTCTTGAGGCGTGGAGGTTGGTTTGTTACAAAAGTTTTTAGATCTAAAGATTACAATGCTCTGGTTTGGGTGTTGAAACAACTGTTCAAAAAAGTTCATGCTACTAAACCTCAAGCTTCACGTCTGGAATCAGCTGAGATATTCGTAGTTTGTCAAAATTATATAGCTCCTGATAAAATAGACCCCAAATTTATGGATGCTAAATATGTTTTCCAAGAGCTAGAACTTGAACCTAAAAATAAGTTGAATGTTTTTCATCCGGAAAAAAAGAAAAAAGACAAAGCTGAAGGTTATCCTGAAAATGATTATACTTTATACCATAAATTGAATGTATCTGATTTTATTAAACATGAGAATGGAATAGATATTTTGCAGAATACTTCTGAGGTATGTAGTTTAGTTTTTAAGCATTGTCCACTAATTATACAAAAGTATCAACTGATGAATTAAAATTGAGTATTCATAGCTCCATGGTTTTTTATAGATCCACAACTTAAAGCCTGAAACTTTCCCAAGCTTCTTCTAGGTCACATTTTCAAGTCACCAACAAAAAGAGCAATTAGCCCCAATGTAATCAAATATTTACATTCTAATTTACAAAAGATCAAAATTTTATTTGTTTGAGAAAAATTGTATGTGTTCTGATATAAAAAAATTTAAAATGTGTATCTCCAATGTAAATTCTACATTACATGTCACATCTTAACTAAGGGCTTTTTGTACCCCAAACAGCAGAAATAATTATCGCAGATACAAGAACAGTTTTTGAGTTATTGAACTGTCAAAGCGTCATGGGATGTATATAAAAAAAATATAGGTAGGTACTTACTGAGAAAAACGTTTATAATTTTAGATTGTATTTGATGACCCTGCTATACTGAACCATGAAAAAACTACAAATGAAATTAAACAATGTCTAAAAGATATAAAGGTGCTCGGAAGGAAAGATCTCAAAAATCTTTTAGCTTGGAGAAAAATTTTACATGAGGAATATAAGAAAACTGTTGATAAAGAAACAGAGGAAACATCCAAGTTAGTTGAAGAATCAGATAAACAAGATGCAACATCAGAAAAAGATGATGAACTTGGAGATATTGATAATCAAATAGCAAATTTACGAGAAGAAGAAGTGAGAGAACATAAACGTAAGAAGAAAAAGGTGCAAAAAGAACGTAAAAAATTAAATGAAAGGTTGAACCTTAAGATGATTTTGAAAAATGATGATGGACCAACTATGGAAGGTAATATATTTTTTAAAATCGTAATTGCGTCTGTATATTTTATTTTTTTGGCCTTAGTTTTCAACCAATTAACCAGCTTTATAACTTTTATCTATTTTCTGGCTTTATTCAGGGTGTATCAACCTTACGACAAACTTCACAAACTTCGGTATACAGGTTATTTTAAGAGATATCAAAAAATGTTATCAACAAAAATAGTAGTTGTGTTGAAGGTCCATATTTTGAAATTATATCGAACTATACAGAGTGCTGCATAACTCCGTTACAAACCAAACATATGATTTTTTAAATGGGAACCCCTGTATATTATACCGAATTCGGATTGGTTACATTTTTTGAAGCTTTTGATATGAGACTTTGCCACGTTATACAAAGTCCTTCAAAATATATGGACACGTTTATGTGAAAATCGTAGGTAAATCAACGCTCTGTAGCTTGTTGTATGTTGAAGACAAAAAAATGTATTTTGCCTAACAGAGTTTCGTAATATGATGCAATATCTCCGTATTCTATTAATTTTTCATTATTTGCTTTTTTGTATACAGGGTGGACGGAAACTCGAACCTGTCATTTTCTTTCTTCCTTCAAATGGAACACCCTGTATTTTATAGCAAAAATAGATCTTCGATTATGTAACTTTAATTTTCGCCAAGCATTCCCTATACCCAAAGTTTATAAAAACTATATATATCTACTATTTTTGTTGGTAACATTTTTTGATATCTCTTAAAATAATGCATATACTGAAGCTTGTCGTAAGATTGGTACACCCTGTATGTAGGTCTTTTGAGGAAAAGTGTTGGTTTCACCTTCATACATTTCTTGGGACATTTGAATACGGATTCGTTACTAAATGTATTTTTTCATTTTTTATTCCATTTATTAGTAAATGCTACTACTTAGTTGACTTTCTATTGCTGTTGGATATCATTTTTAAAATTATTTGTCATTTTGTAGTTCCATATGTGCAACTATATCATATGAAACTAAAAGTTTCCAATTCACTCCACTTTATTAAAAAATATATGAAAATTCAAAATTGATAATTATTTCGATGTTTAACAGACAGTGAATTCAATTGACATGAAATTTGAATGGTGATTGTATCCTTATAGCCTAGTCAAAGTACACATTATTTAAACAATTAGAGTGAAAAAACAGAACAAAAAAAATTTACTAAGCGATTTTCCGGAAAATTGTATGCACAGCATCGTATCGTAAAGTTTTTCTCATGTTAATCACAACCCTTTTGAATACTCAATTTCGAATTTTCAAGTTTTTTGTAATTTTTGCGTTATTTTACGGATATTTTGTGTGCTTTGACTAGGCTTTTAAAAAAAATTCGAAAATTCAAACTTTTCTGACACAACAAGGCCCATCGCTCCACAATTACCTTCATCATATTTTTTGTTCATTAATAGGAGATGATATGTTTTCCTTGAAACAAGTTCCCAATGCTAGTAAAATGAAAAAAATAATCGACCAAACGCCAGATACTGTAGCAAACTCTGACGATGAGTTTGGCGACACGAAACGAGCTCCAAAATATACAAAATACGAGAAAGGACAAGGGCATTTAGACAGTTCAGGAACTTATTACAAAGATTCAGACTCGGAATTAGAGATGGAGAGCGATGAAGAAGAACTGAAGGAAGGTTTAGGTAAGGAAAAATACAATTTTATGTTTTAAAGCTTTTGTTTTATTAAAATTTTTTAGGATTCGATGATGAAAGTGAAGATGAATCATTAAAAAAGAAAAAATCATCGAAAACCAAATCCGCTAATAAAGAAGACCATCCTTTAATCACCGATCTAGATTACAGAGACAAAGAAAAGAAAAAGGCGCACAAAGCAGAACTGTGGTTCGAAAGAGACGTTTTTAAAAATTTAATAGACGAAAAAGATGAAGATGCCGATTTGGATAAAATGGTGGAGGATTTTAAAAAGAAGGGGGCAAAAATTGTAGGAGAAGACAATGATAAAGAAACAGTAAAAAATAAAGTAATGAAGAACAGTTCGTCCCGTTCTTTGAAAGATGTTACCGATAGTGCTTATAGCTCAGATGATGAAACTGAGTCGGACACGGATAGTGATTCTGACTATGATGTTGAACAAGAAATTAGCGTTCCTGTTAATAATGCAAAGAAAGATGGTTTTGAAGTTGTCAAGAGCGCATCTACAGGTATGTATTCATGTATATTGGGACCCAAAAGATTTACTTTGCCTAGTAGCTCCTTAAGATCTATTTTCCGTAGGAATTTTAGTTTAGTGAAGACTTTTTTTTTTTCTTTTTTTCGGGCCGAGATGGGAAACTCATGTTTATTTTCCAACTTCTTCAAAACTTCCTCGTTCTTCCAACATCTAAACACATGTCCCACATCATCCTCCACTTCACACACTCCAGCTTCTCTTTTTCCAATCTTGTGGAGGTAGCCCACTCCGGACCCATGCCCTGTGGGCACCTGCGTCAAGAAGTAGTTCACCTCCCCGAATTTCCGGTCTTCCCAATTTCTCCTGCTTCCATCCATCCATTCCTGTACTTCCTCTCTGGTAGCACCCCTCCAGCGTTTCTGTCTGGCTCTAGCCATGAAGTCCACCCACTGTCCTGTACGCCTGTACCACCCTCAGGAGTATCCCTTTCTGCACCCGCAGGTGTGGTCTAACCCTCGCATTCACCCCTGCTTTCTCACCCCACACTTCCGCGCCATACAACATACTCTGCTCTACCGTCCTACCAATTACCCTCCTCTTCCACTCTCCCGGTCCTTTCACATTACCCATTAATCTTCCCAGCCATGCTGCCCTTACTTCTGCCTTCTGTGCAGCCTTCAACATATGAGTTTTGAAGGGTAATTGGCTATCCAACCACACCCCTAGATATTTCACCGCTTCCTCCATCCGAATTTTCTTTCATTTCACCATCACCCCGACTTCCCTTGCCTTGCTCCGCCCTTTCACCAGTAGCCCCACCGTCTTATCCTCAGCCACTTCCAGTCCACACCGCTTTATCTTCTCCACAATCTTCTTACACATCCTCTCCGCCTTTCTTTCTACCTCTCCGTTTGTCTTACATACCAGACAGACATCGTCCGCATACACCGTAATCTCACATCCCTCTTCACATGCTATCCCACAAACTTCATCAAACACACACTTCCAAAGCGTCGGTTCCAGAACCGAGCACTGGGGCACTCCAATCTCCGTCCCATACCTCCTCCCTCTAGTGTCAACGCCACGTCAGATAGTCCTCTACTAGATTAACTAGCCCCTCCCCTACTCCAGTACCTACCTACCTTCCCCCACTTTAGTGTAGACTTGAGTTTAGGTAAATGTCCCACTTCTATCGAGTAGTATCCTAGATGTTTTGTCCTGGGATTCTGAATTGCTGTGCATCCTTCTGAGGTTCAGACTTCCTTCTAGCTCGTCATCCAGTCTACTTGTTTGAAGTAGGCGATAACGTCGCTGGAAGTAATCTCCCTCATGCTGGCTTATGTTTGCCTGTACTCACCGAGTACAGAAATCCTAAATTGAGAGAGTGTCGTACATTCACAAAGAATGTGTTCGAAAGTCCCATCTTCCTGTTTTCGATTTACTGTGGCCCTTGATCCAGCCTAGAGTGATTTCGTTGTTGCTACAGGCTTCGATCACGGACAGGTGACACTCCAGTACTAGGCCTGATGTGATACGCGGCCTGTTCAGGGCTAGTAGTGCTTGTCTAATATCCGTAAGGATAGGATGTGAATTTTATTACCTTTTAAGAACAAATTAAACTTCAAAATATCTTCGATTTTCTAGTTGTCGAATTTTTTCGTTAGTGTAAGGTGGAGACCGGAACTTAAAATAGTATATTAAAGTATAAGTGTATATTAAGGTCTTTAAAACACGCGCGAAGTAGAGCAAGTGTTTTAAAGACCAGTTATCCACGAATACTTTACGCAATTTTTTTTATTGGTGCACTTTGAAATTATAAATACTAGTCTATAACTACTACAACAACAAGAAATGGAAATCATAGATGGAAATAAATACTAAATGTCGAATTGTTGAATTCGTGATGTATATGATGTATACCTTGCGTTGTCATGGAAATGAGAAAAACATAAACTATACTCTATTTCTTAATGTCTGACAGCACAGTAGCCTCATTAAATATTCAAATAGGAATTTATCTTTTACAGAGTAATCCTAAGAATTTTACAAGTAAATAGTAAAATTCTAATGCAAAACAAGTAGGTGTCTGTATTGGTTATCTATACATCCCTGTTTCAGCTCAAAATACAATATGGTAATAAAACTGAACAATGCCAGATAAACGATAAATATTGCGGCAGTGGCGGAGATTACGATATTAGTTTATTCTGCTTATTTAATTAGATTCGGTCGACATTACAGTTGAAATAAAATTCATTCGTTTAGGCCTATTAACAAGTTACATTTTCATTTTTATTAAATTAAATTAATTAAAGAAAATATAGTTTAATTTTCATAATTCAAATTTATTGACAATGAATTAATGTATGTCAAGTAAAGTAAACATACCATTTATAGGAAATATGAAATTCAATCTTTAGTATCATCCTCTTCGATGGCCATACAAGAATCATCCGAAGACTCGTCGAGAGAGATCACTATCGGTTCTATAGTTTGTTCTATGAGGTTATCTAGAACCCACATTTTCTCTTCCTCTTTAATTACATGATTCACAGCATCTCTCCAGTTCTCTTCAGTTATTGTTGTCAATGAGTACTTCATTAGTTCACGAACATCTTTCATTTTAAATGTTTTATTATGTCTAGCTACATAACCTTTCATTTGGGCCCATATTAACTCTATCGCATTTAATGGTATGGCGGCAAACGAAGCACTGTTATCCCACGATTCTTGGCTATTTCATCAATAAAAAACTTTTTGAATTGTAGCTTGTGATCTGAAGCAACCTTTAAAAGTTCTTTTTTCAACATATCATCATATATCATATCATGCAAAATTTCTAAGTAGTCATTAGGACAATCCCTAGTAGGACCCTATTGTAATGTTTCTTGGAAATTATCAAGTTGTTTTAACTAACCGAATTTAGATTCATATTACCTTTATATATCAGATCGGGTATAAAATTAAATAGTAAATAAATTCCTTAGATGAACGGTGACGCTTATGGTTTACTACCTGACTAGCATCTGTCACCTTTTCGCGTGCTGTCAAACAATAAGAAACAGACTATAATTTGTATTTTGATAGAAGTTCAACCTTATTGAGTTCTGTGAATGTCAATAGTATTAATTTGAATACCATTTCCTAAGATTTGAAAAATGGAAATATTAATATTTCAAGCAATACCAACGACATTTTCCATTTTAATTTTCAAATTTGACATTCTTAAATATTGTTCGAATAAAAGTTTTGACGTTACAAACTACTCCTGTCAGATCAATAATGAAAAAATTGTCATTTAGACATGATTTAGAGCATAGATTTAGACTTCGTTTCTCGAGTTGTTGATGTTGTCACGGTAACTTTAAAACACGCGCGTGTTTTAAAGTTCGATTTAAACACGCTGAGGCGTGCTTTAAATAGGTAAAATGGTTCACCAAAAAAAACTTGTTTTTGATAATGGTAGCTGGCACATTGAATTAAAATTATTGTTGTTTGATTTCCCAAAAATTAATAACATCTTTGATCTTTTAAATCGATAAAGTTTCTCCCTTGTCATCCTTTTAAATGTTTAGGTAAGAAAGGAAAGAAACACAAGCTTACATCTGATGAACTTGCAATGGGAACCATGATGGTGAACAGTAAAAAAGCAAAAAGGGATTTAATCGACGCTGCTTGGAATCGGTATACGTTTAATGACGATGGTTTACCCGATTGGTTTGTACAGGACGAAGAAAAACATATGAAAAGAGAGGTACCAGTTCCTAAGGTGAGTTATTTTTGTACAGGGTTTTTCATTATATACGGACCCTTCTATATCTCACTTATTATTTAATACAATACTTAAATATCTCCACCGTCAAACTAAGAAAATTTCACCTAATATTAGTTTCTAATAATGTTTGGCTGAAAGTATCATCAATAACTCACAAATTAAGACAATTAGGTATAGTCAAAAGCGCTCTTATTGTGCGGGTTCGAAGGTCACTAACCATATGTATCAAATCAGAAGACACAGAGGTTATCAAAATGTGAGATTATAAATATACCCGGAGAAAATAATTATGGTTGATGTTTCCTGCACACTGGTTGACGAATTTCCACTATTTTTTCCATTCTCGAAAAAATCTATCAGATTAAGTACCATTTTTTTTTTGCTTTAGGATGCAAAATACCGGAAAGTTGCTTCTTATTATTCATATTGTCACTATGAATTGTCAAAGTGACATAACTGACATTTAAATAAAAACTTCGCTGGTGAAAGACTTTTTAGAATCGCTGAAAACTAAATACATATCCTTTTTTCTCCCTCCAAAATTGCATAAGTCTGTCTTATTCAGCTTACGGATTTTATTTGGAAGTTATGATTAAACGCAATAAAAGGAAAGAAAAACGGTGAGTATGTCTTTGTTGAATCGTATAACCCGCATGATAAGACTGCATTTGACTATTATATATTGACATAACAAATTCCTACACCAAACCATGGTGTATTAGAGAAGAAGGAGTGCTCCCACGAAAGACGAATTTTCGTCATGTTCTGCGCACCTACCAAAACGACGCCATATTGCCAATCATATGTTTAATGTTTTGAATGACTGTCATAAGTCATAACTATAACCTACACAACCAAATCTTACTTGTTGTAATCTTTCATTTTTGTAATACAGGGTGTCCCAAATAAGAGTGACTGATTTTAAACATAAATGCCCAGCTTATTAATTGCTCCAAAGAGATGGGGTTTTCACTAGTTTCACTAGTTTATCAAAGAGATTTTTTCAAGCTTGGCTGGCATCTCATCTCATCAACACAGGGTGCTTTACTAATGTTGGTCAAATTCAAAGGGAGAAATATGTATTATTTCAAATGGAACATCCTATAATTTTTGATCTCATTCGAAAGAGCAATCATTCTCCTTTCCAAAAATGTATAGTTTTTTATCTTTTGTTTCATTAACAACAAAGATATTCGAAGTTTCATGTAGTAGTACATTTTTAATCAGTAGTTTCATATGAACGTATTTTGATGCCTAAAATCAACTCATGCTGTGTCCGTTTGACGCATAACAACAAAATCAGCAATTTTGACACTAGTGATTTTGTTAAGTCATATAAGTCGGTTTCGGAATGATCTATACAGTGAGTAAGAAAGCTCAAACTGTAAAAATTTATGCAGAAACGAAATCAATAAACAAGGAGGATATCCAGAAGGAAATTTATGAAAAATCCGCCGTCACTGAATATAATTAAAAAAATGTATGTACAATTTATCGAAAATGATTGCATTGCACTCTTAAAAAACCAAGAAATAATGATGGTCTTTTAAATAAGTTGATGTCAGTTAATGAAGTGCCACATGATAACGATCATAAAATTTCTATTAGAAAAATTGCTGGAACTTTAGAGCTTAGCAAGAGTGACGTTCAAAGATGTCTAAAAATTTTAAGATTATATCCATACAAAATTCAGACTTATCAAAAATTGTACGAGTCAAATTATGCAAAACGAGTAATGGTATGTGAGACTTTACTTGACTCATTAAGAAACGAACCCAATTCATTATGAATTATGTCTGATGAAACAATGTTCCACATTAATGGCATGTGTAACAAACATAATTGTAGAATATGAGGTTCTCAAAAACCAATTTCTTCCAATCAATTTGTTGTTATGCGTCAAACGGCCACTGCATGAGTTGATTTTATGCATCAAAATACGTTCATATGAAACTACTAATTAAAAATGTACTACTACTTGAAACCTCGAATATCTTTGTTGTTATTGGAACAAAAGAGAGAAAACTATACATTTTTGGAAAGGAGAATGATTGCTCTTTCGAATAAGATCAAAAATTATAGGGTGATCCATTTAAAAAAATACATATTATCCCCTTTGAATTTGACCAACATTAGTAGAACACCCTGTGTTGATGAGATGAAATGCCAGCCAAGCCTAAAAAAATCTCTTTGATAAACTAGTAAAACTAGTGAAAACCCCATCTCTTTGGAGCAATTAATAAGCTGGGCATTTATATTCATATTCATCTAAATTGTGATAGATTAATAAAATATTCCTTGCGAATTAGTAATATAACTTTAATAAAAAAATTTTCAGGAATTAGTACAAGAATATAATAAAAAACTAGAAGAAATAAACGTACGTCCAATTAAAAAGGTAATTGAAGCCAAAGCTAGGAAGAAGAAGAGAGCTCTGAAGAAATTGGAGAGAGCTAAGAAAAAAATGGAATCATTAATTGAAAATAATGATCTTTCTGAACAAGAAAAGGCTAAGCAAGTGAAACAGTAAGTAATGATATATAATAACCTATAGTAACAAAACAATTTAAACTTTTATTATAATAAATGAATAATTTAAATCATGTTTTTGAACATTCTAAAATAACAAAGAAACGTTCAATGGCCAAAAATATAATTTGTATGTTGTATGTATGTATTTGTATGTATTTTGGGGTCAACTTAGGTAAATGTTCCTCTTCTATCCAGTAATCACCTAGGTGCTGCCCTCCAGAGGTTTCTAAAGTGCTGTGGAGTTAAAAAGTAGGTGGATGGAGGTTTCTTCTTCCTCCACTATTTTGAGCTTTTTCAGGTGCCCATTCAGGCGACAATGTCCCGTTAGGATCCCTGTTAAAACTCTTAGCGCAGTTTCACTTTGACTTATGCATTCATTTGATCTCAACAGGTTGTAGTCACCCAGAAGAGTCTTTGATTGTATAAGCCCTACTAGATCTTTCCAATGGTCAGATCTTCCCTTTTTCTCGGCTTTACCTATTTATTCCAATATTACATTGGAGTTGATTCCGGAAAAGGGTTCAGGCCCCCATTTTAACAAATTTATGAAAACATTTTATGAGAATTTATGAAAACAGTTTAGTAACTTTAAAAAATATAATGTGGCCATTTTCGTCGACTTCAGAAGAGCGTTCGATTCCATCGATCATCA
>CAJUYG010001883.1:20861-37988 GCA_910591675.1 Galerucella calmariensis | reverse complement strand
TAAATTTGTTATGGGCTTTTTGAAGCTCTGGCAGCGTTGTACGAAAACCATAATGACCACACCCTCCGAATTACATAATTGGTGATTTGAATCGACCAGCTGACTTCTTATTGGCAAGCGCGTGCGTGAGATCTTCTCTCTCACTTCGTCAATTGACTGATATTGATTTATCCAGTGGAGTTGGTATTGTCAGTTACCTTTGTATTTTCAGTTTTACTCGGTAAAATAGGTACCGTACGCCATTTGTACGTTTGACAGATAGGCGCCATGTTTTTCCTCGCCTTTTACCGATGCCGCATAGCTTCAGATAAACTTGCCAAACTATACCTAACATAACCTACAGTGATGCCAGATTCGGGGAATTTTCCCTAGTTCTGGGGAAATTTTCATCAAATTAATGAAAATAGGGAATTTAAGGCTATATTTAGGGATTTTTAACACCAAATATTCCAAAAGAATTATAAATTTATTTTAATATTTTCAAGTCGCCAAATTGATTTCTTCTCTCCACTTCGATCTGAAAAAATGTTGACCCTACCGGCACCTACTTCTATTAGTTTGAACTTTTGAAGTTTTTTCTCGTTCAGTTCTTAACCTTGCTGTAAATACCTAAAATACAACTACTCATGCGCACCGCTGCCTCTCCGCCGCACAACGAACGAAACCAGTACTAGCATTTTAATTAATTACAAAATAAACTTTGTTCCTTCCAAAACTCATGTTTTAATGTAAACTTTAATAGTCTTTTTTTATTATTTTTAGTGATTTTTCATTTCAAATTTTTTATGGAATTCAAGCCACAATTGGGGATTTTCTAATCCATCCATCTGGCAACACTCCTAACCTAACATTTTATACCACTACCGGGGGCTGGGGGTAAATATTGTTCAATAAAATTACAAATTACATGAAAAAGAGTAATTTTAAATATAAATTACTTTTAAAATGGGAATTACCCAACACTGGCGTCTATTATCCAGTTTGGGTGTTGGAGAATAGCCTTGAATTCAACTTGTTATAACCAATCGGTAAAATTTGATCTAATGGTGTCTACAGCTTATACAAATGACGCTTAGTGGTTACTTACCATGGTACAAAACACCTTGCGGTGTCTCGATGGTTTTATCGACAAATGTCATCAATGACAATGTGTATTCGATAACCAATCTTATTAATCTTTTACTGTAAAATATGAATTCGTCTCTAGGCGTATCCTTATTTCTAATAAACGTATGTAAACCTCTAATTTGTGGTGTGGTAGGTAATAATCGCACGGTGTCAGGTCTGGGCATGTTGTAGAGCTTATTTTCTGTGTAGGCTTGTACGAGTTCTTCTCGAAGTTTTAGGCCACGCTAAAAAGGTTAATATATTTGTTAGTAGAGCAGTAACAAACGGTTGAATGAAAACCGTTCACAACAAGACACTGCGCACGAGTGGTCCAGTTTCCAACCGTTTGTAACTGCTCTATGATCAGACCTAATATTAATTTTTTATCTCATTTTATTCGCAAGAGCAGAAACATTTTTTTGAATTAAAAAAAAAAAATTAAAATATGACAGATTATGTATTAGCATTTAATGAAGTTAGTTTCTTATTTCCATTAATCACATAGATAACATTCAGTCAAAAACACATGAAAATTATATTATGTATTACGTTGTTTAAAAACCCAAACCAATTCCAAATCAAATATTCCTTCATCCCCTCCACTTTATTTCCGACTTAAGTCTAATTGATACCACCAGGGTAGGAGATCTCTGAAGGTGCGAGGGTGCTGCCACATAGAGAGTCCCGTCAATACTAAAATTTCTAATTTAATGAGAACCAGAATGAAAACTGTAACGCCGTTAGGGGTAGTTGCAGATTCTTCCACACATATCAGCGCTGACATCCTAATCTCACAATGACAACTGCCTGACAACTAATGAACTATGAATGACAGTTCATTGCTGACAACTGCAGACCAACGTTTTATGACGTGTATCGTGAGTTTGTCTAGTTTTTGTTTTTAAAAACAATTTTGCTTATTTGTGTGTGTGTTGAGTATTCGTAGTTGGTTTTTATTGTTTATAGTGGGACTTTTAGTTTGAGAGAAAATGTCGAGAATAATATGTATTGTGACTGTAATGTGAGGTGCACCCGGTAAGCTTTATCTTTATAAAAAAAAAATGATTCATTAAATAAAAAACAGAAGTAGTTATTATTCCATTCAGCTTTGATCTTCCCAGCATTGTTGTTGAATTCCTAACATTTATTTTTCTTCATGATTGTCATTGTCAATAAAATAAATAAACTAAACCATAATTGCTTTATTTTTCTCACTTCAGGCATTATATGGTCCATTTTTTGACATTTCATTTAATTTTACTTGACTATTTGATTGTTATTATTGTAATATCAATCTATACTTTGGCAAGTTTATCTGAAACCGTGAAAGGAATGCAGTCGAAAACGTTCGACATTGCCACGTTTAACTATAAAAAAATAGAAGAACTGATTATGTAGTGATAATAATTATAAATGGGTCTTTTTATTATTAACAATATTAAAAATATGATTAAACGTTAATTTTATAATGTACTTGTTTCCTTGGATTTATTCTATTAACATTATTTTCCAATTTATGAATATTAAAAGAGAACACTTTTCCAAATTTGTTATGGGATTCTTAAAGCTCTGGCAACGTTGTACGAAAACCATAATGACCACACCCTCCGATTACATAATTGGTGATTTTTATCGACCAGGTTACTTCTTATTGGAAAGCGCGTGCGTATGTTCTTCCCTCTCACTTCGTCAATTGACTGATATTGATTTATCCAGTGGTGTTCGTATTGTCAGTTACCTTTGTAATTTCAGTTTTACTTGGTAAAATAGGTACCGTACGCCATTTGTACGTTTGACAGATATACGCCATGTTTTTCCTCGCCTCTTACCGACGCCCCGTAGCTACAGATAAACTTGCCAAACTATAATGTTGAGTAACTTTGAATGAAATATCAAAAAATGGACCGTAAATGTAATTTTGCAAAAAAAGTAAAATTACAGTAATTTTGAATATGCCGCCAAAAACTGTTACATAAATCTTCTTTTTCGGCTGTTAGCGAAGATCACAACCATCTGATTTGTGTTAGAGTGACGGGACTCTCATAGAGGGCGCCACGGATCACTTTCTCATCTACACGTATTTTTTTATCTATGGTATGGATACCACCGCATAGCACATGAAGCAACGGTGAAGGCATGGTGTAATAGAGAAGAAGGTGTGCTCCCACGGAAGACGAATTTTCGTCATGTTCTGCGCACTTTCCAAAACGCCGCCATATTGCCAATCATATGTTCATTGTTTTGAGTGACTGTCATAACTATTGGGAAAAGTAGAATTCGATAGATGGCGCTCTGAAATGTCAACGAGTAAAACAAATCAGCTGCCGTATAAGCCCTTTGATATTTAAGTGGGTTTATTTTACAGTTTTAGTTATTTTCAGTGTGTGTTTTGAAAAACTTGATTTTTCTTTGATTGTGCTTTAGTATTTTGTGTTATTAAACTAAATTTTGACTCCTATTTTTATTTTTGGAGTAATAATAGATATGGTTGATATTTGTGAAAATTACAACAAGCGTTCAATTAACTGTTTTAGTTTTAGGTCTGATTTCGTGTTTTTATTTTATTTTTGATATAGTCATATCTACAAAAGATGCAAGGAAGGTACGTTTGTATTGAGTAATATTTTTAATCTTTAATACCGACTTAATACTCTTTGATCTGCAATGAAAACAAAAAATAGAATGACATAACCTCTTTCATAATATCTCTGATTATATCAGAATATTACCTCAGAAATGATGACAGTTGAGTTAAATAGAAAAACACAGTTTTAAACTTGTCACTCACACAAAATTTAACAAATAAAGTACGAATTTACGGTAATTACCTTGACTTGCATATAATACAAAAACAATGCAAAGCGAATTATTTTACTCGTTGCGACAGTTAGAATTTTTTCCGCCAGAGGTCTCATTGAATTCTACTCCGCCCAATAACCTACACAACCAAATCTTACATGTTGTAATCGTTGTAATCATTTTTGTAATAAATTGTGAACTCTGATCATTGGAACTTTAAGTGAGTGTCTTTATTGTTAATTAAAGATTTTGTCTCTTGTTTTCGTTTCAAATTCAGTTATTTGTCAAGCGTTTGATTTCGCGCGGTACTTTTTGATTGGCTGATTTTTCAATATGGCGGCGTTTTGGAAGTTTTTTTAATTGGTCGGGCGCGGTAACACACCTTGTTCTCGATTACACCATGGGTGAAGGGGGAGGAAAAATCTCGATGTGACCTGCTGAAATCTCAGTCAAAAAGGGAACGCACCTATTAAAGAAAATAAGGGTTGATAATGTCTTCCTCTTATAATAATGAAAACAGTAATGTTGGAAAAAATACTGGTATAGTTTGTTCAACCATCCTTTGCCGTTATGTCATAATCGGTGACGTATTCTGCTGTTTTACATATGTCTTATATTTGTTGAATGTTATTTTACACTTAACCTCAAAATTATAATCAATGGCATAATAAGAATTGTTTTCAAAATATGACAACTGAATTGTCAAAAGTAACAGATAAAATTTATGTCGACCTTAGATAAGAAATACGTTAATGACGTCATAATTCCGTCTCATCCATTTCATGAATGAGAGAGCAAGCTGGACAATGTATGACGTAACGGCAAAGGATGGCTCAACAAACTATATCATAGTTAGTATTATTTCGTATGGGGTTGTATGGGTAACGCTATACTAAGGCGCTGTGTGTGAGATCAAGCAAGTACAAGTAGTGTCTGCTGGAATCGGCTTTAGACTAATCTTGTATATAAATTCAAGGTTAAATGAATAATAATTTTATTTATATAAACACTATACTGGCTCATCCATCCTATCTAGATTATAATATTTACAAACATGCAAATAGATAAATGTGCAACCATATATTCCAATTTTTGATGTTTATAAAAAGTAAATACCACTAAACGAGTTTTAAACGACGTTATAATCATAATAAAACTTTAAATTATTTCGGATTATCCCCATAAAAACAAAAATGTACATTACACATAAATTTATCTAAAAATAAAAAATAGAACTATCGAAACAAAAAAAAAATGTAAAATATAATGAATTTTAAAAACTTTATGAATATTCATGATCGCTGGACTTCCCCATGATATAATTTAAATACACTTACCAACTGTAACTGGGTTTGAACATGTTGTACTATCAATTGAATGGCTACTTCGTTCTCCCCACCTCTGGGGACAATTATATCGGCGTGACTCATTAAAGGAGCGATATAATGATTAAAAGAAGGTTGTACCATTGATGTATATTGTTTGATAACCCCTTCTAAGTCTCTACCTCTTTGCGTTATATCCCGTCTTAATCTACGAGCCAATCGTACGTCCGGATCTGCATCCACGAATATTTTCATATCCAACATGTTGGTTACTTTTTGATTGTGGAAAGTCAAAATGCCTTCGAATATGATTACGTTGGCACCGTACATTGTTTTCTAAAATAAAAAGTTTCTATGTAGTCTCACTCATCAACTTACAACCTGTATGCCATTTGGAAGAAAATAATTGAAAGTGAATAGTAACGTTGTAACCCCCTTTTTGTTATAATTTTATAAATGTATCCTATTTCTTTCGAACCTGATAACTTCCGAGTTACCCTGTATATTATTTTGAAATTTGATACACGTGATAACCATAACCTAGAAACTCCATCAAAAGCATTTCCAAAAAGATGATGCAGGTCCTGCTTAACAAAACATTTGAAAACTCGTCTTTCCTAAGAACAACACCCTGTATATAGATTTTTTTTAAATTGCTCTTTATAATTGTAGAGTATAAAAAATCGAATCTACTATTTCGTTTTCATTTTTCCGCAGACAATTTTACTACCAAAAATTTACCGTCAAAGTAATAATTTATGCATGTTTTGGGGGTTAAAAATGGTATCGGAGAGGATTTTTTATTTTTTAGCTTGAAATGAAATCTATTCAATGCATCTAGATAAGCATCCTAGAAATTCAATTGAGTTTGTATGTTTACGAGTACAGACCACTAAAAAATGTGAAAAAAGGGTCGTACTTAGATATACTCATTCAATATGTTTCGAAATTTGCGAACACCCTGTATAAGGATATGTATCTGGAAACTATGCACTTCTACATTTCCAATAACAAGAGTGAAATACGAGAAATAAATTTATACTGCAATTTTTGTAGGTTAGACTTGCTTCGTTTGGACAATGTTGTTAGAATTTCTTGTTTTCTTTTCAGGTCAATTAATTAAATTTAAAATAATCTCTCCTTTTTTTGAAGTATAAATTTATTTCTCGTATTTTACTCTTGTTATTTGAAATGTAGAAGTGCATAGTTTCCAGATACATATCCTTATACAGGGTGTTCAAAATATTCGAAACATATTGAATGAGTATTTCTAAGTACGACCCTGTAATCACATTTTTCAGTAGTCTGTACTCGTAAACATACAAACTCAATTGAATTTCTAGGATGCCTCTCTAGATGCATTAAATAGATTTCATTTCAAGCTAAAAAATAAAAAAAAACCTGTCTCCGATACCATTGTTAACCCCCAAAAGGTGCATAAATTATAAATAATAGTATAGTAGTAGTAGTAGTATATACAGGTTGTTGTTTTTAGGAAGGACGAGTTTTGAAATTTTTTGTTAAGCCGGACCTGCATTATCTTTTTGGAGATGCTTTTGATGGAGTTTCTAGGTAATGGTTATCACATGTACCAAATTTCAAAATAATATACAGAGTAACTCAGAAGTTATCAGGTTCGAAAGAAACAGGATACATTTATTATAAAACACCCTGTATCTCAGTTATGAAGTGCAGAAGACACATTGAATATAGGTTTTTGGAAGCACCAAAGTGATCCGTATCTACAGTTGAAGTTAGGCCCTTTCCCAATGAAACACCCTGTATCAATATGGTTAATGAAAAATTGAGTTATAAATAAATGTAATTTGTTCAGACACTACCCAGAAGTAATGAATTTTATTTGAATGAATCATTAATTTGCATTAGATTCTATAAAAATAGTATTTCTAATAAATAAATTTAACTGAATCACATTTATTGGCAAAAACACAAGGAACTACTTCACTGAATAATAGTCTGGTAATTGTACTAGGAAGTTGTAATACAAATATAACTACAGATCAATGTCTTGTGTTTGTGAAATAAGTTGATTTATTTTTAGAAATTTTTAAATAATGCCCAATTTTAAATATGCAATATAACTAGAAAATATTCAATTTCTTTTGATGAAATTTGTAGGAATGTTAAGTTTATATAAATAGTCAAATAAGAAACCATTAACTTAATAAAAACTGATTTTCTACAAAAATAATTAAACTCAACTTTATAGTACACTTACCGTTTTTGCTTCTCGAGAATGTGTTACAAAGTTGTATATTGGTACTTCAACTTTTCTACCTTCCTTAAGCCTCTGAAGTGTTTGAACTAATACATCGAAATCAAATGCATCAGGATGGTCGAAATTATATTCATTCCTATCTGCAATTTCATGTTGTTTTTCATTTAATACCTTGTAGAAAGAATCCATACTCAGTAAAGTAACCCATGGCACTCCAAGAGATTGTATGATTTTTTCTGCTACTGTTGTTTTTCCTGAGGCGCTCCCACCACATATTCCTTACAAATTAGAAAAAGGAAAACATTAAAAGTAATGGAAACGTTTTTCACCTTCTTACCTATAACAAAAGGTTCAACTTTTTGACCTACACTGTTGTACCAAGGTGGTCTGCCGGCTGTGTATATTGTGCGATGTTGAGTTCTTATAATCGATTCTATAGGCTTTTTTGTTTGGTTCAAAGATGTAGTTCTTTGTCTTCTGGATCTAGGGGATTTTTGTGAACCTGGAAATAAATAAAATTTGGGTTTGAGCAGGAGAATCTGCAGATATGTATCAGTTTAACATCATCACTATTCAAGATATAATGTACACACAAGACAGGGAAATATTGGTAGTATTCTTAATCCTTGAATGTTTATTCTCGATTTCAGGAATTGCAATTTATCTTATATCATAATATCTTATTGATATGTAATTTTAAAAATAGTATATTTGAATAAGATAGCAAATTGATTAAACAGTCAATATTATAAAAACTCAGTACTCAAAGTACCTGCCTATTACTACTACTAAAAGATTGATTACATTTAGAATAAATCATTTCAATAACTATGAAACATTATCAATGTTTATAAAAAAATAAATAAAAATGAGCAATATTATTTATTTTTATAATATGATAAATATTTGTTGGACTGCAATTTTGTTCATCAACAAATTTTGCAAATAAACAAGATTATAAAATTCAAGTTCAGTTATTAAATGAAAAAATTATATTTGAGGGAAAATCACTTTATGGATTAATTTTGAAAAATGAAACCTAACACGTTAGTGCATTAAGTTTATTTATTTAAAAATACCTGTTGAAGGAGGTCTTGGACAATGAGGTACAGTTATAGGAGAAGCTGGAGTGTGAAAATCTCCGCTTTTCTCTTCTTCGAGTTCAACATCTGGAAAAACCTCGGAAAAATCGGCGTGCGTTTCCTCGATGTCACTAAAAATAGATTTATTCTTTGTAACAAAGCCACATAAAAAACGCATTTTTCCAGTACGCCGAAAATAAAATATTGTTAAAATTATTAGTATAAACTATAATTTATACATTAATTCATTCAACTTAAATATTTTTATAGATTTTTATTAAAAGAAAATTCGTGTTTACGTACCTATCTGAACTTGCCGACGACGGTGGGTCAATTATATTAATTTTAGCAGCCATTTATCATAAATTAGGATATCTTAAGTAAATATAATAAATTAATGTTCACTAATTAATTAGTAATGTTGGTCTAATAGCCGATTATATTCAAACCTGACATCTCTTATCTCTGGCAAAGCACGTCTCTGTTAAAAATGTAAGGTTAGGTGATAAATCATGTTTTATGTTAGTAATTTTTAGGCAAGTTTAGGTGCAGATGTATGTAACGGCGGTTTCAATTCTTAGGAACACGTTGTGATGGAATTATTCTTATATATAATGAAAAACGTCTTGGTCGCCTGTTATTTAAGCAAGATATTTATGAAGTTTCCAGAATTTATTTAATGCAGAACTTCTTTGGGATATTACTTGTTCAATTTATTTAAATAGAAATTGGTGTACTTCGGCAAATTGCCTTAATGACATCGCTGTCAACGTCATTCGTTTCTTATAGTTGGCGTTCTGAAACTTTTTATTGTCTTGTTTAGGGGACAGGCTTATTTATGTTTAAAAAAAATATTTCGTGGATCAAAAAGCTACGAAGAGACTTACCTGTTTTTCAATTACATTATTATAGGTGAATGTAACGGTATTTTGGAATGGTACTGATAGTTTTAGGTTAATAGTTATAGGAGGCAAATTTTATTATGAATTGAGGAGAGCAGACATGGCGGCTACTAGGAAATTACAAGGTAAGTGAAATTTTTGATGTTTTTCTATGATAAGTTTAAGTCATATCACTGTTAGAACGATATGGTTTTTTTTGTAGATAAAGTTCGCGCACTGTTAAGAATACTGTTCATTTAGAGATAACAATATCGCTATTACACTGTCTTCCAGTTAAATATGTGACCAAGATCTGGAACACAGATTGTATTTTAAAACTTTGTTCGTAAAATGAATTTTTTTAAATACAAAATGATAGTGTTTTCCATAATGCTAGTCTTATAGTGAAGGATTTAAGTTTTTAAGTATTTTAATGTACACAAAGATAATCATATGTTTTTGTTCTGACAGGGTTGTAATAAAGAAAATTGCTTATAATATTATCAATTAAATGTGAAGATGAATAATTATAAAAGTAAGTGTATGTTCAACTTTCAAAATTGGTTGCTTAATAACAGTATGTGACTAGAATCATATTGGTTCCAAACATTACCATTAAAATGCATAGCACATACCTCTGTAAATTTTAACAAAACTACATTTTGCAATTAAACAATATATTATTATTTTGGTAATTTGGACATATATATGAATATATTTTTTTAGGGGAAATAGATCGCTGCCTGAAAAAAGTTACAGAAGGTGTTGAAACATTTGAAGATATTTGGCAAAAAGTACATAATGCAGCCAATAGTAACCAAAAAGAGAAATACGAGGCTGATCTCAAAAAGGAAATTAAGAAATTACAAAGGCTAAGGGATCAAATTAAAAGCTGGATAGCTTCAGCTGAAATTAAAGATAAAAGTGTTTTAATGGAAAATAGGAAACTCATTGAAACAGTATGTATATGGTTACTTTTGAAAAATCATTTATCTAAATTGTTACTGATCCAACCCTGTTGAAGTATTAAATATTTCTTGATTGTACATGTCACAACAAACATTTTTTTGAAGTCATCAATTGACAACCATTTTTAAAATTACCAAAATACATAATTATTCATTTTTAAATAAAACATGTTTACTTGAAAGCATGTTTTCCACACATTTTCCATGTTTACATTCATATAGCTTTTAAAATATATCCTTTTTCAATTTTGTAAGTATCAATTTTTCAAATCTATTATTTTACACTTAATTTGCTCTACTAAGAATGCTTAATTAACAAAAATTGCTTTATAGATACATTTAGTAAGAACTAAAAACAACTATAACAATAAACATAATGTTTTTAATGATATACAATTGTTTATATATTTTGGCAGAGCTTCATTTCAGTATAAACTGTTGAAATGATAAATAAATATATTACAAAATAACAAATACTGAACACAAACAAACACATTCTACACCGTATAAATATAAATATTCAATTGCCTGAGATTTATATGAGGCTTATGTGCTTAAAGAGTCTTTCCACTTTTAACTTTGCAGATATACTGTGTATACCCATCCTGTTTTGCTAGTTCCTTGTATAGTCATGTCCATATATTGGTTTTTTGGTACCTAGGTATCATTTAAAACTTTAACCTAGTCAGACTTTTACACTATGTAGGTATTCTGAGGTGATATTCACTAAGACTTGAAATATTGTGCCCACTTTCTTCTACTCAGCTCCTGACTAAAGCCTTTGAGACTAGTAGTTCCTTTAGACCTATTTCCTAGAGGTAGGATTTAGTTTAGATAAGTGTCTCTTCTTTCTTTGAGGTGATTAAATACAACCTGCATATTGTTACCCTAATTCGCAAATGTCGGAAGTCCAGTTTGATTTTACAGGGGAGGATAAAAACGTCTTATTGGGTTGAATTATTAGTGGTTGATGATTCTATTTTGATAAACTACGTAATTTAGGGTTAGAATCTGTTATTTTAAAACTGTTTATAGAAAACAAAATTTTTTTTAGGATAGTATTAAACGAGATGGTGCCACAAACCCAGTTTTGGCAAAAATGGACTTACATTATTTGCGAATTAGGGTAACGATATGGTTGTATATATTTATTAATCTGTTGTTCATGTGTTTATTGAGTTGCCTGTTATTAGCCAACCAAACCTATTGTAGCTTGGTAGGTACCCAGTTAATTTTGGCAGTGGTTTTTTAGTGAATTATTTGTTCTGTCTCATTCCATGTGCCTTGTTCCACTATTTGTGAGACTGTTATTTGTCTTAGGGACTGAAAATTGTTTTTTGCTATACCAAAAAGGTTTTGATGCAATGGTAACATGGTGTTCTTCTTCTCAAACTACTGAATTTGTTTCTTCATTGCCTTTGTGATATTAATAGCCTGGTACTCGGAACAAGGATTGTCTATTTTAACTGCCTAACTCTTGGAAGGTTTTCAAGCAGTTCCAAATGAGTTTAAAATTTATCATGAATCAAATTTTGGTAAGCTATTTGTTTTGAAAATATATGGATTATTACATATGTTCATACAATGGACAGATTGAAAAAAATGTAATAGTTGAAATTAATCGTACTCTATAGATATGGGCAGTTAGAAAGTGAATCATGATCTCTTCTGGTTTTCAGAGGAGAGAGTTTTGGAACTTGTAGAGGAGATTGAAATCAGATCCATATTCATCTAAATGAGCAATATTTATTGGTTTAATAAGAAGTCGAAAGTTATAATGCTTGTTTGTCATAGTAATATTAAAATCGAAACAAAAAAATTTGTATTTGTTGGAGTTGTAGTGATATCGATAGATATTGAATCTGTGTAAAAGATTTCTTATTAATCAGTACTCAATCATGATAAATTTTTTTATGTTTTCTATGTTTACACATTCTGAAATGTTCCATAATATCCTCTTATCTTGTTCCCTTATTCGCAAAAGATAATAAGCTATTTTTATCAATTCACTATAAAACAGAACACAGAACCAGACGCTGCAAATGCAATACGCATTTATACAGATGGTTCAAAAATGAAAGAAGGCTCAGGATGTGGAGTTTACTCGAGAGCACTGAGCCTCAAGATTAAGTGGGGAATGGGAAACAATACCAGCGTGGTTCAAACAGAACTGGCTGGTATCTCAATTGCCACAAAAGAACTAACCAGAAGAGGAATTTCTGGAAAAAACATAACAATCTGCACTGATAGTAGACAAGCCCTATTAGCCTTGAACAGACAACGTGTTATATCGAGGCTAGTACTAGAGTGCCACCAAGATTTAGCTGACGCCTCGGCAGATAACAATATTATCCTGAGGTGGGTTAAAGGGCACGACAGGAGTAAAGGAAATCGCATTGCTGATTCTTTAGCCAGGGAAGCCGCTGGACTGAAAATTCTAGGACCCAGTGACACCTACGGCCTAACGACTTCGACAATTGCGGAACTAGCCAAACGTTACACCCATGCTCAATCCCTTAAGAGATGGGATGGAATCAAAGGATGCAGTCTTGCCAGGATCACCCTGGGCGACCCTGGAAAGCTGGCGCCGAAGAAATATTTGGCGATGACCAGGAAAAACCTACGTTTAACAGTAGGATTTCTGACTGGTCACTGTCAACTAAGGAAACACCTCCATACTATGGGGTTAGTGGACACACCTCTATGCAGAATGTGTGAACAGGAAGATGAAACTGTCAGACATGTCTTATGCGAGTGTCCGGAGTTATCGTCAATAAGAGAGTGTGTGTTCGGTGAGTCTTGGCCTACACCTGCCGATATAAAGGAGATGTCTCCTAGTGACCTGACCACCTTCCTGAGAAGGACAGGATGGACAATGACCTAGGAGGACAACTCCTCGGGAGGATGTACAATGGGTCACATGTGGCCTAAGTGCTGTGAGCCTACACACTCACCCTCCCCACTCTACAGATACAGATACAGATACAGATCAATTCACTATCAAAACTAACTGAAATCAAACAAACAGCTTTATCCATGCAGTCTAATACAACCTGAATTATGTAGTGGCTTTATTAATCTTTTTTTGTTGTAGCAAATGGAGAGGTTTAAGGTTGTAGAACGAGAAACTAAAACAAAGGCTTATTCAAAAGAAGGCTTAGGTGCTGCTCAGAAATTAGACCCTGCTCAAAAGGAGCGAGAAGAAATCCAACATTGGTTAACTTCGTCAATAGAAAAACTTAACATTGGTGTAAGTATCTATACTCAGCTGTATTTCTTTTTCCAAATACATTTTTGTGTTTCTTTTTTAGACTGATAGCTTTGAATCTGAAATTGAACAGCTGTTATCCAACAAAAAGAAAAAACTCGACAAAGACAAACAAGATAGAATAGATGAATTGAAATCTAGATTAGAAAAACATAGGTTTCACATACGGAAATTAGAGACATTATTGAGGATGTTGGATAATATGTCTGTTGAAGTACTACAGGTATGCATCGTTAACCATATCAATTTTCATATCTTTGATGAAAATGAGCAAACTGAATCATTTATTCACTTATTAACGGGCAGAGTCCAACACCGATATAAAATAAATATAATAAATACTTATATGATTAAAAATACATAGAAATGACAAAATTACGACACTACATTTTGCACATCAAAAGTTACTAGTGCACATCTTTTTCTTCGTGATATTTATTTGCAAAAACTTCTATCTACCATGGACATAAGATAAATATTGTGTAAAGCCTGATTTACAGTTCGCAATTCATTGTACAATGTAGTGCAGCAACACTTTGACCTTGCAAGTCTTGCTTGCAACTATTGACACTTCACAATATACCAACAAAAAAAAATTGAAGTGTGTTATCTGATGTTTATATTGTTGATAAACTGACTTTGTATTAAAATTATTGATAAAGACCTATTTATGTTGCATTTGAGCGAGGGATAAACCACTGGTAAAATTTTGTACACTAATTCCACTTTCATGGAGTAATGTAACCTGTGTAATACAGGTAATTCCTTTGTAATACCCATAATACCTAGTAATTCCCCTGTAGTACCCATAATTCCATTGTAATACCTAGTAATTCACCATAATAATTAGTAATTCCTTGTCCATTTGTGTTGATACTCTTCAATTACTTGATCTCTGTAGGTATCCTATTCATAAATGTTAAGAATATTAATTTCAATCAGTGAAATTAACAAATTACCACTCATTCTCAAAGATACACCGATATTTTAATTACCAACTCACCTGATTACATTTCTTCACTATATTTTAATAATGTATTTAATTTATATCCAGCTAAAATAAGCAACTATTGATATATTTTGGAAACGTCAACGTTTTGTGCTTTCTTTATTGAAAAAAAAACCTTTTCTTGTAGTTAAGTATATAACTCAAACTATAACTTAAAGAAAATAGATATTTATTTTTTAAATACTACACAAAAAACTATACTATAACTAACTAACTATAAACAACAAAGAAGTTGGGATAATACAAAAGTAAACTTTAAATGAACCCATTAAAAAAACACAAATGAACATTTCTTTAAAAGAATAACGTAAGTAAGTGAAAATCGTTTACAATTTTACTAATTTTTTGTACTTTTTTTCAAAATATCATATATCTTCAGTTCAAATGGGCCACTGCCAACTAATTGTATTGGCCCGTAGAATATAAATTCTTTTTTAAAATTAGCGGTATCGGGATTTATAGGCCAAATAAAATTACTAAGCTTCTGTTTAAGAAATTTCATATTAAATTCATCGACAGTCGTTTTCTGAATTACACTCCCTACATACCACTTGTCATCATAAAATACTGCATAGTATTTTTCTAAATGTACCTCTATATTTCTGTCATGTTCGCCAGGTTAATTATCAGAAGAGTAATATAGCTCTTCACTCGGTTCTTCCTAATGGTTTTCCTCACGTTCTTCTTCTGATAGTGATGAACTGGAATTATTATCTGTACACTTCTTTTTCTTCTTGTGTAAGTGCCTTTTGTGCATTTTACTAGGTGGTTTACTAGCAACTTTGTTAGTTTTTAGTTTTTTATCCAGAAGACAACAGTAGAAGAATTTTTTTATTATTACAACTTTATCATTTAGCTGAATTTTGAGGTAAGGAGAATATTCACTCACATCAACTATCTTATCAGAAAAATCTCTTAGTTGTAAGAACTTTGGGTTATTTAAATTGTTCGGTTCGTCTTCGAAGTTATCAATGTGTTAAGTTGGGTCTAATACTGTAGTTTCACAGTAAATGGGCTAAAAGAGTTCTACGACCACTATAGGGAAAACAGTGTGTTTTCCATTATCCATTATCCATTTAACATACCCGGCTCTTGTGTATTAGATGCCTAGAAAGGTATTACATGATGCAATAAGTGTGAAAAAGAAGGTAGGGAGCAGACAAAGAATTTATTGTAGCACTCATGTTGCACACCACATCTTTTTACGTTTGACAATCAAAATGCAACTTATAAAATAGTTCTCATTTTCTAGTTTTTCTGATTTTTATGAAATTTACTTACTTCAGATGTTTCTTATGACTAAAATTCAACTTACCTTCTATAGATGCATAATAATACGCAACACAAATACACCGCTGATCCACTAAAAAAGATTACATTCTTGGTTTTTACGTGCACCTGTTTTGGTGCTGGTTTTGGGTAGGTCGAGATCTTTAGAATCTTGCAATTAGAGTGTATGGCGCATGTGCTATTTATGTAGTTGCGCAGCAACTAGTATACAAGTAATACCTGTATTACACAGTAGTAATACCACATAATACCCATAAAATTCCCACCAATTCCTAGTAATACACAGTAATACTTGTGTAATACACGGTAATTCCCGGTAATACCCACTAATTCCTGCTAATACCGCAAGCTTGTACACCAAAATTCACCAGCGGTTTACCCCTCGCATTTGAGAGTAACTTTTGTTTTGTTGGTAACAAAAAAGTACCAACTTTTCCCCCAAAATTGCATGCAAGTGCAATACCACATCGATTTCAGACAAGAGCTTAAAATAGCAAGAGACTTGTCAAATTATTCTCTATTGCGCATGATTTCTATCAAGAATATTGCACGTACATGGAGAATTGCGAACTGTGAAGCTGGCTTTAGGGAATCATTGATTTATAAAAATTTATTTGGACAAATATCTACCATCATATGATAAAATTTTTGAAAGGGATTCATATGTCTGTAAAAATTCTATATCACGAGCGTACCACAACATTTTTCGAGCGGGTTAATGTATTTGATGCAATTTCCATTTGCTATGGAAGTAAAAAAAACATTTTAGAAGTGGTTGATTTTTGTTTTCACTTCTGTCGGCAGCCCTCCCTCTTTGTTTTTTTTTATGAATTGACTATTTGAATTTATATCGGTTTCAGATAAAAAATATAAAAGACAATGTCGAATACTACATAGAGTGTAATACGGAACCCGATTTTGAAGATAACGAATTCATTTATGACGACATCATCGGTATGGATGATGTCGAATTAACAGGAGTCGGTTTACCTTCTTCAGCGACGACCGATAGTAACGAAACAGGAGGATCGCCCACTTCGATAATATCGGGTCAGTAGAATCTTATTTTTTTAAATAAATTTACCGATTTATTGGAGCCAGAATTACACGTTGACATTTTTCGAATATACAGCTTCGAGAAAAAATCTGTATAAAAAAA
>CAJUYG010001883.1:0-20461 GCA_910591675.1 Galerucella calmariensis | reverse complement strand
TATGGTAAAAAAATTTAAATACAATTCCACGAAACAAAGAGCACTTAGGGACACTAATAGAAGAAACCTGGGAAAGCTTGAGAGAAGATGAACATTTAACATTAAATTTAACTGACTCAATGCCTACAAGATTACAAGAACTTATCAATAATAATGGGGGTATGACACGTTATTAATTATTGAATGTAAACTTTCATGGCTTTCATGCTACCATGGTCTATGATCTATTTGTTAGTTCATTTATTTGAAATGTTTTAATTCTGAATTGAATTGGATCTCGTATCCAAATCTAAAACTGTATACTTTTCTATTGAAATTTTGTAGTTATTTTTGAAATTTTATGGCTACAAATGCACAATTGTTTGAATCAGGTTTTCTAATTTTTCTCGATTCTGTTGTTACTGAAGCATTAGTTTTCTGTATCTTTTGCATGTCTTGCCGTATTAAAGGGATTTTCGTATAAATAATCAGATAAAGCTATGTTTAGCTCTATTCTAGTTAAAACTGGTCTTCCATTTCCAATTTTTCCTACAACAGTTTGATCCTTGTCTCATCTTTTTTTAAATCAGTCATCTAATTAACCAACCAAATTTTATTTAAAAAAATATTCGAACCTGTAAAAATGTAATACTTTTGTATTTATTACAATATCACACTATTTCTAAATATAAGCTAGTTACTGTTTGTGTATAAATGATATAATAGATTTTTCTTTTTTCCAATTTGTTTTATTGCTTTACAAAATTTAATTTCATCATTACATATACTAACATTTTTGTTGAGCTGGCCTCACTGCCCTAGAAATTATACCATAACAGCTGGTTTAGCATTGACAATTTTTAAAAGATCAATTTACACAGCTACAAAAACACTATTTTGGATTATAATAGTTGTACCAGTTTTATATGACGCAGGCTGTACTACCATCATAAGCTTATGATAAAATTTTTGAAAGGGATTCATATGTGTTTCATATTGTTTTTACTTATTATTTATAGTTTATTATATTAATCAAGGAATACTTTGTAGGCCATAACACCAGATCTATTCTGATTATTGGCCAATTATATGATTAAATAAATAAATAAATAACAAGAAAAAATGTCTGTAAAAATTCTATATCACGAGCGTACCACAACATTTTTCGAGAGGGTTAATGTATTTGATGCAATTTCCATTTGCTATGGAAGTAAAAAAAAACATTTTAGAAGAGGTCGATTTTTGTTTTCACTTCTGTCGGCAGCCCTCCCTATTTGTTTTTTTTATGAATTGACTATTTGAATTTATATCGGTTTCAGATAAAAAATATAAAAGACAATGTCGAATACTACATAGAGTGTAATACGGAACCCGATTTCGAAGATAACGAATTCATTTATGACGACATCATCGGTATGGATGATGTCGAATTAACAGGAGTCGGTTTACCTTCTTCAGCGACGACCGATAGTAACGAAACAGGAGGATCGCCCACTTCGATAATATCGGGTCAGTAGAATCTTTTTTTTTTAAATAAATTTACCGATTTATTGGAGCCAGAATTACACGTTAACATTTTTCGAATATACAGCTTCGAGAAAAAATCTGTATAAAAAAAACTTGCATAGGAAAAAATGCGGGAAGCTATATTCATGTTTTCTACTACACCACCAGAGGGCGTAGTTTTTTTCTCGTTAAAAAACATCTGCCGTGACCTACAAATTGAGCCCAAAGTGAAGTCTTCAGCGACTTTTCAGGAATATTCGATATTTTCAGGTGTTCAGTGGTGGACTAAAAAGGTCTGACACATAGTATCAGCTTTCATTTTTGAAAATCTGGCTCCAACTCGAAAATTTTTCTGTGTTCCAATTAAAAACTGTTCTAATCTATGATTTTATTTCAAATAAAGACCAATCGTTGGGTCTTTTAGGTTCGTCCCCACCACCCTCGTCATCACCTCCTCTCCCACTAGCCGTATCGGTTCCGTTAACGATGACATCGCTAGCGTCGGCGGCTGCAGCAGCTGTGGCCAACACAAATTTACACAGTTACAACAATCATTTCGGAGAAAACTCGAATGAAGATAGTAAAAAGGTGATCGGCAAAGAACAACCCAAGGTAAGTACAATTTTTTGTATATTTTTACATTTTTCTGATGAATATTTGTCGCTGTAATAAATAAGATGGAAGAAATTGGTTGAAAAAAGGATTTTGTTCTAATTTTTTTCTATTTTCAGTAAATGTAAGCTTAAATAATTGAATTGTTTGTTTGGCTGCATCCATTATGATACTGTGGCTGCCTTTTTGATTATTGTTTTTGCTTAGATGCTGGTTTTATCAAAAACTACACGTCTTGGTGTTTTTTTGTATCTTTCACAACAGCTAATCTACTCGTAACTCTAGTCCCTTATAACAGTCTTCACTGGTTAACTGTTTTATCCTTCGGGAACCATTCGAATTTAATCCGGGCGGGTTCTTGAGCCCTCTTTCACTAGTCTTTTATCAAAAACTACGCTAATCTACTCGTAACTCTAGTCCCTTATAACAGTCTTCACTGGTTAACTGTTTTATCCTTCGGGAACCATTCTAATTTAATCTGGGCAGGTTCTAGACCAATATATGAAATTAATGAGCCCTCTTTCACTAGTTCATCAACTTTTTCATTTCTCTCGATGCCTCAGTGTACTAGAGCAACACAAAACTCTTATAGACAATTCCATATTAGTCGTGATGTAATTTTTGGGTCAGTTACACCTGACTGACTGGGCATATTTTTAACCGTGCTTTAGGCACTTTTCTTATGTTTATATTTCTCTTGCGGTGCAAGATTGTTATGGTTGAAATAATATCCTTCTTGGTGTGCGTCATCGATTGTTGATGTCTTTCTAACACATTACGTAGTAGGAAGAAATGGAAAAAAGTCAGGTCTGTTATTAATCCTAATCAAAATATCACAATAATGAACCGTTTAAATGTTTTATAAACGTTAACCCTAATCTTTGACTTGCAAAAATTTGATTGGTTGATGTTTAGATTACGCGCAAGCGCTACCTATCAATCCGTAGGTCAAAATACTATGAAGGTGTTACTTTCGTAGCGGTAATGTGTTCTACTGTAACACTGACAGTTCTCGACAGCTTTGTACTTTGTTGTTTACGGTCAATTATTATTTATGAAAAGTGAATATTATTAATGTTATTGTATTTATTTAAATAATATAAAAATATGCCTAGATACATGGAAAAACATCAGCATTTTGAAAGTTCTAAAGTATTTTCAGTTAGAAAAAGAAGCGGGTAATTATTAATTCCATAGATTTTTCGAATTTGGCTGAATATGATCCTGATGATTTTATTGATCCAATTTAAGGTTAGGTTACATTCCGAAAACTCGAATATGCGTCACAATCGCTGACGCACACTAAGAAGTAAGAAGGGTATTGTTTCAACCATACATGTATACATTATACAGACTGCTAAAAAGCTCAACACTCCATTATGGAGTTATTTAGTAGCATGAAAACTTTTCTCCCAGAAACGGAACGACATAGCTTACCTATGTCTTTTGAAAAAATAACCAACTCGGGAAAAATGAGAAACGACATAGCTTACCTATTTCTTTTGAAAAAAAAGCAACTCGTGAAAAAAAGGGAGGACAATATTTGGAAAAATGAGGAACGAATAAGTTAATATAAAAAATATATCAAAGATAGGGAGTTCTTTAAGTCGGGTATTTGCAAACATGCTTGGGAAGAGGGGCATAAAATTCAATGGGATTCGACAAAAATAATATTGAAGGAGCCCAATAATAAAAGACGAAAAATCAAAGAAAGTGCAGATAAATGTGTAGCTAGTATTTCAGCCGAATGTAGTCAAATTTGGTTACCAATGCTAGAAACAGAAATTTCCAATAATCAATTACCTGCGTTATCAGGATAGCATCATAAGTTTTTATCCAGGTTTTCTTATGATTTATCATTGGAATAGTTGTTAATCGATACACACTTCAATACACAAAATCACCAAACTGAGTTATACATATTTTGAAACCAAAAATAATTATACACAAAAAAGTAACAACAAACGCGTTTTATTAACAATATTTCCAAAATAAGCGAAAAAAAAGCGCTATCCCAATAAAAACCGTTCCTAGAACGTGCACTTTACTGGATTCCCTTTCTAGTAGACTATCATATCGCTAGAGAGTCATAAAATGGAATATTTTATTTCACATTTTACCAGAGATGTGATCTACTATGAATGGACCTTAAAAACATTTGACAACAAAGTTTTGTAGTGTCAAACTTCAAAATATTATTGATTGTCTAGTTGTCATATTTTTTTCGTTGTGTCAGATAGGGACCAAACATTATTTTATTACTAGTTAATCTTGACAACGGTAGCTGGAACGCTACCGAAACGTCGAAATAAAAAATAAAAAACATTATTGTGGTTTGATTCCCAAAAAATAAGAGAAAAACGAATAAGTAATGCCACAAGGAACTTACAGAAGAAGCTTACCTAAAATTGCCTACCCCAACAAAATATACTGGCCATTGTTACCGCAGAAATTCAGCTACACTACTAATTGATGCAGATGGAAATCTTCGACTGGTGCAGACGGTTACATCGAAGATTCAATTTAGAACAATTTTTTTTACTTTGCATAACTCCTCATACAACATAAATATTAACTTTTGTC
Source organism: Galerucella calmariensis (assembly GCA_910591675.1). Taxonomy (NCBI): domain Eukaryota; kingdom Metazoa; phylum Arthropoda; class Insecta; order Coleoptera; family Chrysomelidae; genus Galerucella; species Galerucella calmariensis. Next base: position 15,781 of record CAJUYG010001883.1, on the reverse strand, counting down.
ATAAATTTTGACAATAAATAATTCTTGTCCACTGATTGGTGTCTGTACAAAAAATATTGTACGCGCCACACTCGGAAAGTGTATTTAAAGGGCTCGCCCTCTAAACAGTGGCGGATTAACGTAGGGGCTAGACGAGGCTTAAGCAGTTATAAAGAAAAAATGTTATGGTGAAGAAAAAGTAGAAAAAAAAATCAAGAAATTCATTCCACTATTGTTACTATAGCTCGTTGGTAAAGTTTTTGTATTACTTTTTCTTATTTGAGGTTTTTATCCGCCCCTAAGTGGACCCCCGCTCGATTTAGTCCTGCAGGAGTTGTATCCACCACCCCCCACCGGCTCTAAAGTATGCTTGATCGTAAATAACTATAGAAATATAGAAAGTAATTTTTAATCAAATTTCTCTTTTTTTACAGCCCGTGAAACCAACGCCAGTGCGAGCGGTAACCACCCACGGTCAGTCGTCCATTACGAACGCGACCATAAATTCGGTACTGAACTATAGTACGGTGGGTAGTTTGGGTCTTTCGACGGTAGTAACTCTACCGCCGACGTCGTCCGTCAATAATCCCGTCGGAATCGCGTTGACGCCGACGCCGGTGGGTAAATTGTCGGTATCGTTAGTTAATAGCATCGTCGGCAGTGGTGTTACATCCAACGCTATCGGTAACAAAATCCTGACAGGTAGAGAAACATCACCCGTATCGATTGTACAGTCATTGACGACTACCTCGATAGGCGGCAATTTCGCCGCAGTGGCGGCGGCAAGTACGGCGAAAGTAACGAGTAAGTAGATAGTATTTTTTTATAGACAAATATCTTTTAAGATTTTTTACAGAAGCTTTCAAAGTATGTAGGAAATAAGGTTTTGAGGGTTGCAATTTTCTCCAATTACATAGGGAAATCATGGCCGTTTGCACCCATAGAAGCATAAACTTAGTTTTTTTCGTCCAATTCTTGCTAATATCCTTAGCTGCAAAATACAAAGAGATTATTGAAAATAAGAAAACTGATGGCCTGTCTGGGCTTACAAATTTTCTGGATGCTCCAAAGAATCTTCTTGCAATTTTACGAGCTGTAAAACAGTTCGCTTGGACAAGCGAAACCATTGGAAAAAGGTTTTTTTCGTCCAATTCTTTATAATAGTTTTTACGATTGTACCGTCTTCTTAGAAATTCATTTTCATTGATATCCAATACTTCTAGATCATCCTCCATAAACATCCCTTAAACGAAAAACCGAAAACAGAAAAATCATTGCAAAACAAAACCTTCTCAAAGCGCCACTTAACTTTGAGTCTACTTAAATATCAATTGGTGCAAATGGCCATCAATGTATTAGAGAGATGCGCCAATGTGTAAGAGAGAGATGGCAACATCAGTCTGTCACTTGTCGTGAGCCATCTGTCACGTCAAACATCATTTAATTCACCGCCATTGTTCGTCTAAGTCCCCTGAAATGTAGGCCACAAAAACAGCCTCGCCGCCATTGTTATTCCAAGCTATGAAATTTTTACATTCCATACAAAATTTTGTCATTGTTAATAATGAATTAATAATTCTAATGAAGCAGTATTCACTGCCTCAACTAGCTCTGGAGGAGTCCCAGAAATGGAAAATTCATCATCACTACTTATTATGTTACTTTCAAGAACACTAGCAATAGAGGAGTTCAGTCTAAGGTCAGTATGGCCAACAAAAAGTGTTTTTTTCTGACAATAATGACAGTTAAGGTCTACCATTCAAAACATAAAATGTTTGCATGTTTTTTATCATTGCGAACATCTATATTGCTCTATTAAAATAATGAATACATCCCCGAAGCGTATATCTTGAAATTTAAACTGACTTTTTAGCTGAATACTCAACATATCGGTGGCAAATAATTCTAGAACTCTTGGCATGTCACCATTTCATTTCTGTTATCTGTCACTAGTTATATCAGATGTCAGTGTAAAAAGTAATTAGAAGAATAGAGATCCAACTAACTAGAAATGCTACAAAAAATTGAAAAACGTGTCACGGTACACACGGTAAGAACTTTAGTTCCTTTTAAGCAATAATCAAATTTGTTTAATCAATAAATAAATACACATATATCAATATAAGAATTTATTTTACTCTGGATGAAACTTCATTTAACAATCCATATATAATCGACTATTTCTAATCAATTATTATCAATTGATTAATAATCGATGATTTTTGATCGATCAACGATCGATTAAATAATCGATTATCATATATCATCGATATTAAATAGTCGATTATCATCAATCGTTTATCAACAATCGCTTATCAGTATTCGATTGTATATAATCGATGAATATTCGAATATTTCTAATCGATTAAAAGTCGATTGTTTCCAATCGATCAACAATTGATTAATAATCGATTATTTTTGATCGATCAACGATCGATCATTATTAATCAATCATTACAGTTTTCTCTAGCCTATGAATCGCTGGTTCGTAAACACATAACGCAGCAACGTAACGGTAAGATCTTTTGCGCCGCGACCCCCGGTCGCTCCAACCTAACGTAAAAAACTCAAGTTCTAAAAAAGATCAATCTTGCAAAAAATTATGGAAATAATAGTAAAAAATTTATCCGAATAAATTCAAGTATATCACCAACACTGCGAATACCAGCTTTGCATAGAATTTTAATGTAGCATCGGTGGTTCAGTGGTAGAATGCTCGCCTGCCACGCGGGCGGCCCGGGTTCGATTCCCGGCCGAAGCATATGAATCGCTGCTTCGTAAACGAGAGAGAGAGGCTCAAGGCACATAACGCAGCAACGTAACGTTACGGTCAGATCTTTTGCGAATTACCCCCTGTCGCTTCGCTCCAACCTAACGTAAAGAACTAAAGTTCTAAAAATCTAATAGAAAATGGATATACACAATTAAACGAATATCAACAAAAATAAATATGACATTCGACATAACTAGTGACAGAATAACAGAAATGAAATGGTGACTTGCCAAAAGTTCCTAGGATTATTGGCCACCGATATGTTGAGTATTCAGCTAAAAAGTCAATTTAAATTTCAAGATTATACTCTTTGGGGGTGTCTTCATTATTTTAATAAAGCAATATAGATGTTCGCAATTTAAAAAAAAACATGCAAAAATCTTATGTTTTGAATGATAGACCTTAACTGTCAGTCTTGTCAGAAAAAAAAACTTTTTGTTGGCCACACTGATCTTAGACTGAACTCCCCGATTACATTATACGTCAAGTTTGACCATTCAATGTTTCCATAGTAAGCCAAGTAATTTTATTACCAATTTCAAAGCACCAATTTTGGTGAATAAAATTATTCGTGATTTTTTCAAAATTTTGCGGAAATATAGTATTATGTTTACCTTGTAGAAAAAGCCACATTCCTGGACTTAACAAAGTTTCGGTTTTTTTAATCACAATTTTAGAATTTTTGTTCACTAAGGTGATTTTTGTACAATTATTACAGTAGCACCTGACAGTTTGAAAACGTTCTAGCCCCCTCAGTTGCTGTGAGAAATTCAGCGAGTAAACATCAACGTACATTAATAAAATAATGGAGTTTTATCAAGTCTCAAAAACAACGTCATTCTATGTAATAGTTTTTTGTTGAATTTTCCCATTTTTTTTTTGTTTATTCGGTATGCGAAAAAGAATTGTGTTACACATGCTGGAATCGCTTTAGCAGCCATTAACTATCAACTGTCCTCCCTTCGCTACGCTCTCTCGTGCACCTGATATTCTTGTTGGGCGACATAAAACTCCTGCATAAAAGGGCTTAAAATCTACCAAAAATGACTGTATTTAAAATAAATAACGTGCTAATTATTTTTCAGCAACCGGAGATAGCAATCCAGCATCTGTGATAACCATTGTTAGTCAAGTTCATACTCAAAATACATCCAATGCCATCAATACAACGGTCCATACGAATCCCATCGCATCATTAGTAAGTAATTTGCATTTTATTTTTTCTTCAAATATTCCTCGTTCAAATACTCTTCTTACCATTTTTTTTTTCGCAGGGAATACAAAATTCAACAAACCCCCCTCCCAAATTATATAACGATCAACATGTACAAAATAACTGCATAAGTCCAGAACCAAATAACGGCAGTGAAATGTCAACGACAGAAGTTGATGCGTTACAGCAAGTTCCCAACGGTACGACGACCGAAAAGGTAAACAAAAAAAATTTCACTGTCCAACTATTCGTTTCTATCGAAATGTTTGTGTTGTTTTAAGATAAGTGACGGTTTAACGTCGCTCAAGTCCATGGCTCAACAAGTGATAGATCAAGCTGGCCTACAAAATAACCAAGTTATCCTCGAACCTAACAAAATACAAAATCAAGGTAAATCGGACGCGCACATACCACCTTTGTTGGGAGTAGCGCCGTTGGGCGCGATTCCTTTACAAAAAGAACACCAAACGCAGTTTCAACTTATGGAAGCTGCCTATTACCATATGCCTCATCCTTCCGATTCCGAAAGGATAAGAACGTACCTGCCTAGGTGAGTATTACATTGCAACTACAATCAATGAAGTAAAAATATTCTTGATATCGAAAAATAATTCGAAAATGCTATTTGGACATTGTTAAGAAAGTTATTAATTGCTCGGTAATACAATTTTGATTGAGTGGTAATTAGGCCGTAATTAGTTATAAACAATAAATAAACAAAAATTATAGGCCAGATGATAGGTATAACAACCACAAGTAATTAGCAATACGGCTGATTTTTTTTTATAAGTACCTTGAAGTATGTAGATTAATACAAAAAAAAAATTACCAGTCTATCGGTTTTCCAAATTGTAAAAAAAATCAAAAAACTTTTTTTTTTGAAATTCTTTAATATTTCGCGCTGGGAGGAAGGTAGAGAAAAATAAAAAATACCACCGTGTAGGGGGAGTGTTTTGCAACAAAAAAGGTTTGCTGCGTTTCTTTCGTCCGAGCAATGGTTTGTCCGGAAAAAATTCGGTAAACAAAGTATGTGTTCCGCATCCGCGCGACTCTATTTTCTGAAGCTCGGCGGAGTACATTATAAACTATTGTACAGTTATAATGTAATATATAAATAATTGTAATAGGGCGTTTTGTAAAGGGAATTGTCAGCTTTAACTTTTTTTGCCATGGCACATAATCATCACTAGCAAATTACTCATATACTGGGTGTCTCATTATATTCTGACTGTTTTCAAGAGGTTATATCTTCGAAACGGTTCTAGATAATAAGATCCGGTTTCCACAGTAAGGTTTAAAATTACCGTAAGTTTTGGTGTGACACATTTATATAAATGGCGTACTTCCGGTTTACCCGCTAGAAATGTGGCGTATTTTCAGAATACAGTAGATGTAATTTTTTAAATGGGACACTCTGTATATTAAGCAATTTCTTGAAAGACGCATATTTCTACTTTTTATCGGTACCTTTAAGTTTAAAATCAGTGCACAGAAAGCGAAGTTAGATAACTTTAACTGGGATACTGTAATGATTCAGATATCTTATTAATAAATAATAATCAAGGAGGCGTTAATATTTCACATCACAGAAATATTGCGATTATTGACAGAACGTCACATTGTGTTAGAACCAGTTAGAACAAGATGGTATTTTGAACCAAAATGTTTGCTTTCTACAAAACGGGGCTTCACCCCATTATTCCAACAGCAAGAGAATCTGTTAACCAACAATTTGGAAATAATTGGATTGGTACCTAGGACTGGTCCAATAGAATGGCCTCCAAATACCCCAGACCTGACTGTCCCAGATTTTTTTGTATGGGGATTTGTGAAAGATAGAGTCTACAACCCGATGCCTGCTACTATTGAGGAATTAAAAAATAACATACGGCAGGTAATGGAAAATATTCCTCTTGAAATGCTGACAGCAGCATTTGACAACTTGGTTCGATTCCACAAATGTATAGACCAAGAAGGAAGACACATCGAACATTTGTTTTAGAGTGCCCTGAAACATGATTCCATTTGTTTTTTACAGTTCACTTTAGCTAATAAAGTTCCAACTTTATATCTAAATCATTACAGTATCCTAGTTAAAGTTATCTAACTTCGCTTTCTGTGCACCGATTTTAAACTTCAAAGTACCGTTATAAAGTAAAAATATGCGTCTTTCAATAAATTGCTAAATATACAGGGTGTCCAATTTGAAAAATTACATCTACTGTATTCTGAAAATACGCCACTTTTCTAGCGGGTAAACCGGAAGTACGCCATATATATAAATGTGTCACAACAAAACTCACGGTAATTTTAAACCTAACTGAGGAAACCGCATCTTATTATCTAGAACCGTTTCGAAGATATAAGCTCTTGAAAACAGTCAGAATATAATGAGACTGTAACTTTGATAAAACTGAAGTAATTTTAATGGGGGTTTCGTAAAAATTTTGGGGAAACTTCTAAGATCAAGAATATATAATCACAGAATTAATTAATTTACATACATTTTTGGATCCAATGATTTTTTGTATTTTAAGCGAAAATAGCAATTTTTATCGAATCGGGTAGGAATCTTCTTTATTTTTTCAAAACAAAATTTGATACTCCTGTAACATGAAGATTAATATTCAACGAACAAAATGTATATAGTGAAAAGGTATAAGAGATGATTAATATATAATTGTAAGATATAATTTTTTGCATACCTTTTTCCAATAAAAATATGTTAAAATTAATTTATTACCTTTTATTTATTATTTACAACTTTGACTCTTACCAAAAATTGAAAAATCCTCTTATTTCATATTTTTTTCCGCGATTCAGAAAGTAGGTCTTCCGCCGTGCAGCAGAGTCGCGCGGATGCGGAATTTTTTCCGGACAAACCATTGATCGGACGAAAAAAACGCAGGAGACCTTTCTTATTGCAAAACACTTCCCCTACAGGGTGTTATTTTTTATTTTCTTTACCTTCCTCTCGGCGCGAAATATTGAAGAATTACAAAAAAAGTTTTTTATTTTTTTTTTACAATTTGGGAAATCGATAGACTGGTTAACTTTTTTTTATATCAATCTACATACTTCAAGGAACTTATAAAAAAAATCAGCCGTATTGCCAATTACTTGTACTTTTGGTTTAAAATGACCTATACCAACTGGCCTGTTACACAAATTCAATAGAGAAATACCTTGGGTAATGTTTTTTTTGGAAGCCCATCACGATCTCAGCCTCGAAGAAATAAGACACCAACTGTTTGTATTTTAAATTTCACATCACATTTGAATTTAACCACATAAGAATATGCAAATTAATCAATTTATTTTTCTTTGTGTAGGAGCCCGTGCACAACTCCTTCCTACTACATCCAAACGCCTCTTGCTCACTCTGACAGTTTAGAGTTCTTCCAGAGGTTAGCGACGGAAACCCTCTTCTTTGTATTCTATTACATGGAAGGTACCAAAGCCCAATACCTCGCGGCGAAAGCGCTCAAAAAACAAAGTTGGAGGTTTCACACGAAATACATGATGTGGTTTCAGAGGCACGAAGAACCTAAGATTATTAATGAAGAATATGAACAGGTTAGTTTAATATTGTTATTAGTTTTTGATTAATTATTTCGAACTAAAGTCTACCAGATAAATTTTTCTGTTAGTTGGCACTGTAGTATGTGTCAATGGGACATATGACAGTTGACACACTGTCAAAAGCATGATTGGTGTAACAACTTTTTTGGATTTTCTTCTGTTTGTGGTTGTTTTGAATATTTTTTTTTTATTTCAGGGGACCTACATTTACTTCGATTATGAGAAGTGGGGACAAAGAAAAAAAGAAGGATTTACTTTTGAATATAAATACTTAGAAGATAGAGATCTTAATTAAAATATTTATATTATGAAAGTTGTTTTATTACACTCCCACTCCCATTTTAGTAAATTAAATAATAATTCAATAAATATATTTATTTAAATATTGGGTAACAGTATAAATATATAAAACGTTTCCAATAATCATAATAAGTATCGAACAATACTCCGAGGTTTATCTTTTGGAATATGAATATCACAATAATTTTAAAATAACAAAAAATACTGACCTAAGTACATATTAAATAATAAATATCTATTCTAAGGACATTTTTTCCACTACTAGCTACCCAGGATATTGTCTTCAACATATTTGCTGCTTGAAATTACCTATCAGGATAAAATTATTTGAATAAAAATGTCATCAGTTTAAAATTCGCGCTCAACCAAAAATGACTGATGACATAAGGAGTGCCTTCATAATCTATGGAATGGAGTGAAAACAGACAGTGTACGTGTCAGTCAAACGACGGGGTAAATGTTTCTCGTGGTGCGTTAAGGTGTAGAGTGTGAAGTATATATTAAATGTTTTATGAAAGCTTACTTTGCACCCACATATAACAAGTATGGTGATTAAAAGCTATAGGAATAATGGTATTTTATTGCTCTGTGTTTAAATTGTAATAACAATAGAGAAGTTCATATGCACCGTTTTTCCAAGATCCTTTGGAAGTAAAATTTTAGCATTGAAATAGTGTATAATGTCAAATATTTTTAATTTTTGTATTAAATTTGGCTAGTAGTGGAAAAAATTGTATATACACCACGGTGATGCTCTCACCTTCACCACCTTGTGTATAATAGACTATTATATGAAATTTGATTAAAACAAATAAAAATGCATCTTTCTATGTGTAAGTTTGAAAAATATTTGTCACTTTTTAAATGCTGCTTCTACTGTTTCCAAATATTTAATGCTAATAATGTTCTTCGTATTTGTCGAGCATAGGGTACATTTCTGTCAAGATTATGTCCAGTAGATTGTATGCAAGCTAAAAACAATAAAATGTTTAGATCTTTCAACCCTAAAAATGATTTTTGGGGAATCCCCCCACAATCTTTTTCATTTCATTTTTATTTTAACGTATCGGTAGCGATCCTGCTGTTATTATTAAAAAAAAAGAACAAACAGGAGACGATGCGGTCTGTTATTGAGCAGATAATGTCTCCGTCCAATAGAGACACAATTACTTCATAGTGCCGTTTGTTCGATGCCTATCCGCCTATCATTAACAAAGCTATAAGCTAATGTCCTTTTGGTAACATATCCTACGTCACGATTGATTACTTCATAGTGTCGTTCGACATTATAAGCTAATGCCCTTTTGGTTATATAGTATCCTAGGTCTCAGTGAGTGTTACGGTTACCCCAGTATACATATATCTTAGGTTCCATGTCATGTGTCTTGAATTAGTGTCCAAATATCTTGGGTTCTGTGTCGACTGTCAGGTAACACATATCAACTGACACGTGTCAAAGAGTGGGAGAAGGCGTGGATAAATACCGACTGCAATTTTATCCATTCAGGCCCGGTCTATCAATTTTTCCGTCAGTTAATGCTCAATTACCAGTTATTTTGGAAAGGTCGGTTTATCAACAACAGGATAACTTTATCCGGCAGATAAAATGTCAAATATTCATCTGTCAGTTTCAACTGGCGGATAGGTCGATATCTGGAGGTTAAGGTCTATTACATAACCTTACTTTTTTGTTTTGATTTCATTGTGGTGTTGTGTCAAATTTACTTGGGTTTTGAGCAAAATACAAAAATGGAAAGTGCTAGTACTACTAAAAAGAGAGGATGCAATTTCACAACAGAGAAGAGAAATTTGCTTCTAAAAATTGCAAATAAACATGAAAATGTAATAGAAAATAAGAAAACGGATGGGGAATCCTGGAAGTTGTCCACTCTTTCCCTAACTGTATAAGGCCTTCTTTTGTACTCAAGAACTTGCACAATATCCTCGTCGCTATCCAGAATATAATAATTCAGAAAATTCATTCAACAATCAAAAACTCTTCAAGAAAGAAAAATTAAAACACATAAACATTTGGATAAACATTCACCAATAACCTAACAAAAATATCAATTGATGTGACATGACCTTGTTCTTGTAACAACCAATGAGATTGCTTACATTCATTCGTCAGTATTGCCAACTTTCATTATGTGTCAGTTAACAAACTAGAGAATAAAAACGAGTTAATGAACCGCATCCAAACAAACTGGAACTTTATCTGCTAGTTACTTTTATCCGACGGCGACGGATACTTAACTGATGAATAATAATGGCTATTGATAAACCGGGCCTCAGATAAACAATATTTTTCTATTTTGAACCAAAAAAACATAATCAGTAGTAATAGGAACAAAAGAAGACCAAACAGATCCATAATTGCAGTCAAAACGGTCGATGAAGCTAAAAATCCCTCAATTCCACTAAAAAGCACACAAGATGGCTAAAAAATGCACAAAACCTTTCGAATATATCTAGAAACGAAAGTTAGTTTGCCATTGGACCATTTTCCATCCCCTTGCTCTCAAATACAGACAAAAACACTGAAAACAGTCTAAAACGATCGAACACACAAAGCAACTCTGAATTTTACATAATTATGGTCCGAAACGGTGAACGGAGCTCGAAATCACTCAAAAACCCTCAATTCCACTAAACAGCACACAAGATTACTAAATAATGCAGAAAAACACTCGAATATATCTAAAAATGTTGCATGAAATTGGACCATTTTCTCTCATATGCATTTATGCCAATTATTTTGTATGAAAATAAGAGCTACAAAAAATAAAACTTTGAATACGGAAAATTTACCTGCTTATTAAAATGTGGATCCTGTACAATATCTAATAATAGTTTTAAACCGTCCTTGACACCCGTACCACATATTTGTGTAACTATGGTCAAAACTGAGTTTTCTAATTCTTCGAAAGCTCTAATTTGTCTTTTTTTTAGTTCTTCTTCACTTGTCGGTACGTGTTCATTAAAAACTACATCTAGAAAATAAATCGAACAAACGTAATTGACTGTGACTACATTTTCTCAAAAGTTATTAAACTCTTTATATTCTTGACAATTTTTTACTATTGTATTGCCCCTCGTATAATGTATAGCTATATACTTTTATACATATGTCTATCAACAATTATTTAAAAGTATTAGTAAGTTTAAATAAATATATTTGCATTTTGATGAGACTGGTACAATTAATTAACTACATTTATAATTACAATAATTAGAACTTGACCTCCACTGAGATCAGTTGTGCTGACCGAAGTTTGAGTGAATATATTTTATATAAACAAAATAGTAGAAGTAAAACCATAATAAGAAGACGTGTATCCAATTAACAACAACCCGAATTATTACATTGAAAATACATAATATTTACCTTCGAGCTGCCTGATGAGATATGCAAGATTTGATTGGTTTAGACTAGACTTTATTTTTTTCTCTATAACGGTTCTGGCTGCCAAATCGACAAAGTTTTGTGCTATAGTACAAATTGATGCGTACAATTTCAAGATCCCGTTGGGCAATTTAAATATGTTCTTCACTAAAATAAATGTATTTGAAGTAAAATGATATAGTTGAATTTAATATAATTTATAACAATTACAAAATTGAGTGCGTTGCTTAAAAATACAGAGATCACAGATACGAACCTAGTTGAAATAAAATATGTCTAAGCACTGCTTGGCCCAACTGGAGGGTAAAACTAATGTTGTAAATCATTTTAACGACACAGTAGATGCATAAATAAGTAACTGACTTAGTTGGTGCAAAATAGTTTAGTACTTTTTTTTTGTTTTATTTGCCGGCGCTTCAAATGAAAGAATTTAATAAATCTGATTAAACAACAAATTAATTATACAGTGTGGAAACCACTTATGGATTAAAATTTCTTATGTCATTATTTTAGAAAATTATAAAAAATGCCGAGACACGTCAACTTTTGAATTGAGTACAACCATACATTATTTAGTTTGTTGGAATCGGTTCATTAAGAGGATTTCAAAAATATGCAAATATACAGGGTGTTTCATTAAAAAAAAACACTGACTATGGCATACTTGCGTGAATCACCCTGTACATTTAAATTTATGTTTACATAACGCACAACTCAATTCAAAAGTTGAAGTGTCTCGGCATTTTTTATAATTTTCTAAAATAATGACATAAAGAATTTTATTCCATAAGTGGTTTCCACACTGTATAACCAGATATTTCAGTGTCTTCATAAATATGGACCTGGTTCTTTAAAAAAAAATAGCAAAACTTACAATGGCAGTAGGATTCTCAATGAATATGAATGTGAATTTTACTGATTATTATAATTAATTATTAAACACAGCCAAAACATCGGCAATCAGCGAGAGAACTCGCGGTATCTATGACCACATAGATACTGAATTTTTTTTTATATAAGTGCATATTATTACATTATAACTTATGATTAATAAAGACATCTAACATTAAACACAGTAGTTCAAATGTACCACTTACTTAAATAAAAAGCACTTTCCGTTAATCCTTCCGGACTCAAAGAAGTGGTTGTTGTATCTTTTAAAATTCTGTACTGAACACCAAAGTTGTCGTTAAACACGTGGTTTTTGTAAGTTTTTGGAAACGAAATACTTTCCAGGGGATGAGTAGATAAGATGTCTGTTTCTTCGCCTACTTCAGCCCATTCAAATTTACTGAAAATATTTTACGATACAAAATTGAATAATTAACAAAAAATTACTTACTCTTGTTTGGACTGCCCTGTTGACAGTAAAAAGGAGCTCATGAATGGATCTAGATGCTGTCCTTTTTCTTTTCTCAATTTGTAAGCCACTGACTGATAAATATTTCCAAGATCTTGGATATTTGAAGCATTTCGTTCTAAGTAAATGGAAAAATTTTGTTCTGTAGTTAAAAAATAAAATAGTAGATCGCTTCCTTTTAAATGGGATTTTTGTAGTAATTTTGTTACGAATTCTTCGTATTTTACCATCCTTGTATCAACAGAAGAACCAGCCCTAAAGGATTGATTAGTAAAAGGACTAAGTATTAGAATTGCAGCATATTTTTATCTTACTTTCTGGAGGGTAAAGGTGAATCACAAATTTCACTTTCACCGTGAAATTCCACTAATTTAGCTTTCAAAGTGTAAAAATCTTGATCTTTTCTCAATACTACCCAATTTCTTTTAGCATCACCAGGTAGAATATCTGTTCTTTCTACACTAACATAAAAATAGATAACTTTATTTGTTGCACTAGCCTAAAAATATACATGTATCAAAACCTATTTATTTAATATATCTATAAAATTACCTGATATGTTGGTATGCTGACTTTCCAAGTGCTCATATCTCTATATAGACTTTTACAATCATCTAAAAATATATCATCGGTAGTTCCGTTTTCAACAGATTGAGTTTCGGAAGGAAAGAACGCACCTTCGATGGGTTGATTACTTTTAAGTACTCCCTTTATCTTACCCAAACCAGAGCTAATTTTTGAAACTGTACCTTGGTTTGTGGGTTCGTAATATTTTTTCAATCTAAAAATACAAGAATTCATTCGTCAGAATACCAGTAACAGCAAGTACTCTTTGATGAGAGAATAAAGAGTGAAGGAAATACTGCTTATGCTAAGCCTCCGAACAACTAACATACTAGAAGAGTAAGCAGACATATTTTCCAACATTAATAACTATTTATTTTGTTAGTATCCACATATTTGTTGCCGTGTAATTATCATTAAATGACTTAAATTTTCAGTGGTTTCTCAATATAAGTTATAAGACTTGAAAGATTTTATATATACATGATCTTGTAGCACTTGAAATTATCTATAATATGCTTTTTTATACTATACAATAACATAACCAAGTTATCATAAAAAACCATTGACATTTTTTCAGAGCAAGAAAAACTTCCTCATTTCTGGATCAAAATGTTATCATTATTTGAGTTAAAATATATCAACCAGTTTGAAAACATGGAACATTATTAACTCTTTATACTCGAACAAGATTTTTATTAACAAAATGTTAAAAATTCAAATTGTGTCATTAAGCAGTAGTTTTTACCCATAAAAACAGCTGGGCTTTGAAGTTCATGGTAAGACGAAATTTTAAGTTTCTAATGTCACAACTTATAGGCCAGACGATAGGCGTAACAACTACAAGTAATTAGCAATACGACTGATTTTTTTTTTCATAAGTACCTTAAAGTAGGTACACACAATCTTAACTCTCACCAAAAATTGAAAAAAAATTCTGATTGAATATTTATATTTTTTTCCGCCGTGCAGCAGAGTCATACTTAGTTTACCGCATTTTTTACAGACAAACCATTGATCAGACGAAAAAGAAGCAAGAGACCTTTTTTATTGCAAAGCACTTCCCCTACACGGTGGTATTTTTTATTCTTCTCCACCTTCCTCACAGCGTGAAATATTGAGAAATTTCGAAAAAAAAAGTTTTTAGATTTTTATTATAATTTGGGAAATCGATAGACTGGTAAACTTTTTTTTATTTTATAGTAATACTTCAGCCGTATTGCTAATTACTTGTACTTTTGGTCTAAAATTACCCATACCTATGGCCTATTAAATAACTACTATAATTTGACCAAAACAAATACAAAAATAGCAGCAAAGCATACATTTCAAGCTTTCAAAGTTTATCCTTACCTCTCTTTATTGGGAGAACCAAATGTTAATAATAGCGATCTAAAGTTAATTATTGTATTAGTATAAAGTTAATTGAAAATACTTCCATATGTTAAAATATATTTACTTACTTGTTTTGACCCTTATTGGAGCTAATCATCTGTTTTGAACCACAAATATATCCATAAAACTAAAATGAAATTATAATATACAAGTTCCAAGTTTTTTTGTTTGTTTCTACTTACTTCATTGCTGTGAAAAAACTGTGGCAACCAAACAGTTTCTAAAATATTAAAAACAAACTCATAAGCAGCATAAAGTAGTTTGGAAAGTTTGGATAATTTTTCTACTGCATATACATCTTGCATTAGAAGTTTGAATTCTTCTGAAATCTCTGAAGGGCAACTGATGAAACTGAAACTATTCTTATCTAAATATTCCTCAAACAGTTTAGTAGCATCACTGTGTAATTCCTCAACCTGCTTCTTAGTTAATTCTGGTGTTAAAAGTTTGGTATTGAATTCATCTACAATTAATTTTGTTTAATAATACCTAAATTTAATTTCTGATATTTTATATGATCAAGAAATATTCTTACCAACATCAAGACCAAACTGCAAAAGGTTAACATGATCATGATTTTTCAAAAACTGCATGAAAGCATACAAAAGGTTAGTGTTATTTTTTATTTTGTTCAAATTTGTAGCAAAAGATGAAATCTTTGATTTGGTAGATGTGTAGTTACATAAGAATTCAACTTCTTCCATGTTTTGCTGTTTTTTGGGGGTCTTCTTTGATTTATATGTAATTGCTAAAATAACAAGATAATTGAGGATATTTGGATCAGCTATTCCATCCATCATAGGCAGAAAAACCCAACCAGCCAGTATCTCTCTCATCATCACCGAAAAATTTCTAGAAACATGGAAAAAATAAATCAAAAAGCAAAAATCTAAAGATACATAAACTCTAGGGGGTATTTAGGTACCTGCATTTTAGGTAATTTCCAGGCAAAGTATGATTCAACAGTGAAGACACCAAATGCTTTAAATAACCAAGCTCATTTTTTCTACAAGTAGCTGCTGCATGTAATCTTTTACCTAAATATTCAGTGGCAACTTCACTGAACTTAACATTTTTTAATTTTGCAATCTGTTGTATATATAGATAGTCATCAATGTGCCTCACAGCACAAGGAACAAGTTTATTTGCCACGATATCACCTACATCTAATTCTAATAATCTATTTACTATTGTAGCAGTAGAAAATCT